>JAULBS010149647.1:374-12220 GCA_032355785.1 Symmetromphalus regularis
CCCCCGCCCCCCCCCCCCCCCGCCGCGGGATGGTCCGGCCCCCGCCCACTTGTAGGACACGGGTATGTTCCGTTCCCCTCCCCCCACTTTCAGGAACGGATTTTCGCCCTTGCCTCAAAAATATTCTGGAGTAAAGTAAAGTTTGTTTTATTTAACGATACCTCTAGATTGATTTTTATCTTATCATCGGCTATTGGACGTCAAACACGTGGTCATTCTGTCATATTTCTTTAGAGGAAACCCACTTTCGCCATATAGGCTACTCATTCCAATGGGCAGCAAGGGGTCTTTTACATGCACTTTCCAACAGACAAGACAGCATATGCCACGGTTTGATGAAGCAGTTGTGGACCTCTGGTTGGAATGGAAAAATAGTATTCCAGAGAGTACAGCTTTAAAAGTATATGTATAATATAATTGGATGTTCAGAACAAAATCCTGCTGTGGCTACCCGAGCGTGACCGTATTTTCTCTGATAACACGTCTGTAGCTTGGAGGCTTTGATATTGTTGAAATGTCAACTTATCGTCAACTACAACATCATTTCCGCTTTCTCGGATTCGTTTAGAATGAACCCATCTCTCGAGGGACGTATTGGGAAATGTCATTATAAAATTTGTAGGACGATGGTAGGAACTTCATCTCCAAATCTTTCAAAGAAAGAAAGAAATAATTGTTTAACGACATACCAGAACACCGGGTTCTAGTCTGAGTTTCTGACGTTAGACAAACATCAGTAATTAACAGCTGTCTAACGTCAGAAACTCGGACTAACGTTAGACAAACATCAGTAATCAACAGCTGTCTAACGTCAGAAACTCGGACTAAGGTTAGACAAACATCAGTAATTAACAGCTGTCTAACGTCAGAAACTCGGGCTAACGTTAGACAAACATCAGTAATTAACAGCTGTCTAACGTCAGGAACTCGGACAAATGTTTGACAAACATCAGTAATTAACAGCTGTCTAACGTCAGAAACTCGGACTAACGTTAGACAAACATCAGTAATTAACAGCTGTCTAACGTCAGAAACTCGGGACTAACGTTAGACAAACATCAGTAATTAACAGCTGTCTAACGTCAGAAACTCGGACAAACGCTAGACAAACATCAGTAATTAACAGCTGTCTAACGTCAGAAACTCGGACTAACTGGGGTCGAACTCTTGGTATTAGCGACTTACTGGCTATCGCTTCATAGGCCGCTCCTTCCGATTGGCAACAAGGAATATTTTATAATCTTATAAAGATCATTCCTTTGTTTTTATTCGTGCATTGTTTTCAGTGCTATAAGTTCGTGCATCTTCAACTTTCGAATTTGCATTCATATCTAGGCAGGCCAGCACATCGATGGAGGCAGGTGGGCCAGTTGGCACGGGCCTAGGATTTTGTAGAAGCTACTCCCCCTGACATAGGTAAAGGTGGAACTTTAGGCCTTTGGTAAAAAAATATTGATATTGTAAACAGTTAATGGGAATCCGAAGTATATCATATACATCTCATGTGCATGTACGAGCACTGATTACAAAAATACTTAATTAGCAGTTTTAAATAGGGCCTATATTTACTATGTGGTCCAAGCCTATTGCTAGCTCTGCTCGGCCCTGTACCGGCCTCCGTGGCGCAGTGGTTAAGCTATCGGACTCGAGGCTGGTAGGTACTGAGATCAAATCTCAGTCGAGGCATTGTAATTTCATACTGAGTGTAGAGATTATACATGAGTTGTCTACCTTTGGCAATCATACTGGAGAAATAGATTGATGGTTTCAACAGAAATTGTACAAACTTTCTCCACTGTGTTCTCTAATGTTACGAGCTTCAAGTTAACCTCATACTCAGGTTTATGGTTTCCCATTTGTAGGGGGTGTGGAGGTCGAGTTTCGCCCAAATGTAAGGGTTTTAAAAGAAAATGCCACTTTAATTTTTGTCTGAATAAGAAACTTGCTGTAACTTTATGAGTACTGCTAACTGCTCTCTCCTCCCCCTCTTCCTTCGTCCCATTCCTTCCTCTTCACCCCCGTCTTGTAGCTTATACTCCCACTGATAAATCAGTTAAGAACTATTAGGTTTATGAACCATTTGATTAAAAACATTTAAAGACTTGTTTGAGATATACTAATAACAGTTAAAACTAGCAAAATTTGGTAAGAATACTAGTAGTTTGAAGTTATTTTCGTGCTTATATTCAATTATTGTTCAAGCACACTGTCCTGGGGCACACAACTGCTTCCTGTGATGTCATGTTAGTAGAAGAGACAAAATCTGGCAGCCACCACATTAACGCGGCTACTCTTATTACTGATAAGCAAAAAGGGATCTTTTATATGCACTGTATCAGACAGGACAGCACAGACCACAGCATTTGATGAACCAGTTGTGGACCACTGTTCGGTGTAGGTGGTATACACCTACCCAATGAATTCTGGAGCACTCACTCTGGGTTGGAAACTGTATCGAGATTAAAAAACCCATGGCTCAACTAAGATTTGATCCCAGTACCTACCAGGCAAATGTCTGATAGCGAAATCACTGAACCGTTGAGGCTATAAATATTTTTCAAGTATATATTCAATATTGCTACCAAGGGTAGCAACTCTTGTGAAAAATGACATCACATTAATAATTATAGTAATGTGCTAACTTTTAACCACAAACTGAACTTATACTATACTCTTCAAAAAAAGTAGGGGAACTCTAATAAGAATTTACAATTGCCACAATTGTAAGGTATATTATGTGCGGGGAATGGTTATATGATAATAGTGAATTAATTGGGCGAACATTACAACCGATAGTTCAGTATTACAGTAGGTTTTATGACCGCCTAAGATCTTGAAGGACGATTGGGGTCAGAAGTGAAATTTGAAAGTTGACGGTTTTTTTAATCAGTAGACTAGGCATACTGGGTATGAATCTCCCAATGGCCATTTGAGGGAATCTGTTCCACTCCTCTTGCAGCACCTGATCAAGTTCCACTAACTTGATCTACCGTCTTTGACACTGATGCACTCGTCTCCCTATCATGTCTCAGACGATAAACAGACCTGAACATTCTTTACTAGGATGTCTGTTGTCAAAACGGATGTTCGCTCTAATTGTTGATATTAATATTTCAGGTTCCCCATCTTTTTTTGAAGAGTATATATAATTCCTTATTGTATACCTCACATAATAACCTTATGTTACAAATTCAGGTGCGGATGCAGGATTTCTGAAAAGGAAGGTCCAAATTTGATGTTTGAATAGGACTGGGGGGGGGGAGGGGGGAATGGTTAATTTTCACACCCTTCTACTCGGAGAAAATATATATATATTTATTTATAAAAATTCTAGAAAAGGGGGCATCTAGAGCCCCTGGAACCCCCCTCTGAATCCACTAAAGAAATTCCATAGGTATGTGTCGTCGTGTATAGCTTATTATGTGTACAGCTAATATAATGGATAACATGACAATGTACATATAATTATATACAACTATTTTTCTACTGGCTTTTTTTTTTATTATTTTAGTTACAATGTTAATTATTTTGTTAATCTTTGTCCCAATTGCGCAGTATCTCCGTTACCATGTTATATATTTTAAATTCTGTTATATTTTTTAACAATTCTTTGAGGATACTGATTATGCATAATTTGTTTTCTTTTCTTTCAGTATGAAAATTGTCATCCTGTTGTGATGACTGTTTATTATATAAGAAATTTAGTTTTACAATAAAATCTTAAATTTTCGTTGGTTTTGGCTTATATTGTTCTAGGAAACTGCATCATAGGCAACAGTCACTTCATAGAAGTGGGGGGGGTGGGGGGGAGATGTGCCAGGGGCTTACTGAAAGTGGGGAGATGGAGCCAGGATGTGGTGGAGTGGAGGCATGCCCGTCTAAAAATATTTGTTGAAAATCCACGGGTTTTGGAATGCTTTTTCCAGCTAAAATCTTAAAACTATAATAGACCTCGAAGGTTCGCAAATTTGTCGAGTTCGTATGACAAAGCATTTTGTTGGCAAAGTAAATATGTTTTGAGTTATCAGATAAAAGCGTAATGCAGCCACACCCCTTATAAACACATGTCGGACTCCTGCTTTGAGTAAAATAAATATAAATGGCGCTCTTTGTGAAATGATTTTGTAAAATCCAGTAGTTGTAATTTAATGTGAAACGAAATTCAATAATTCTTTAGAGGAAACATAGGCTACTGTTTCCGATAAACAGCAGGGGGTCTTTTATATATGCACTTTCCCACAGGACAACACATACCACGGCCTTTGATGAACCAGTTGTGGACCACTGGTTGGAACGACATATAGATCAAACTGCAAATGGGTCAGAGAAAATGCATAGGAATAGACTCGTCCAAGCTGCAGAAGCAGATATCACCTACTGAGTGCCATATATAGGGGATCCGGACCCCCACCCCATTCTCGATTTTAGTTTTTTTTCTATTTTACGAGTGGAAAGAAATAATTTTCACCTTTTTCTATTCATTCATCACTTTTGGACCCCCCGCCCCCCTCCCTTTTTAGAAACGCATATTTGGACACACACCCGGTTTTCATAAATTCTGCCTCCGCGCCTGCGTATTAACCCATGGCCGGGCCCCTAGGCTTTGAGGTACTTCGGTACAAATGGACATGCTCCTTGTACTTGCGGGGTCCTTAGACTTCAGCCTAGTCATCCTTGTGGATGATACAGCATATAGGATTCAAGATAAGAGGCCGTTCACAATTATCAACATTTTTACAAGTGTTCAAACCGTACGTTGGGAGGAAGGGTGTTAAATGCCAGCATACGCTTTTAAAATTGGAAGAAAATGTCAATCCAAATAGTCCTTCCAGCTTTTATTGAAATTAGTTCTCTCGTCTGCCGCTATGCACCGCAGTGCCAGTTGGCCTCAGACCACAATTCATTTTGCTAGTGTCACATACCACCGTTTTTCGCAAACATCGAGTGTTCGAAAACAGATATATGTCAAAGTAAAGTTTGTTTTATTTAACGACGCCTCTAGAGCACATTGATTTTTACTTCATCATCGGCTATTGGACGTCAATCATATGATCATTCTGACATATGTTTTAGAGGAAACCCGCTGTCGCCACTTAGGCTACTCTTTCCGATAAGCGGCAAGGAGTCTTTTATATGCACAGCCCCACAAACAGGACAGCATCTACCATGGCCTTTGATGAACCAGTTGTGGACCACTGGCAGATATGTGTCATGCGTATTGTGACCAGATGCTTTAATGACATTATATAGGCCCAATGGCTACAGTACGTGCATTAAATTCACTAGGCCACTGGCATTGCACAAGAAACTACTTGCCAGTGGGGAACGTACCCTCAAAAGGACAACATCTCTTGTCCAGCTCGTTTGTTTATAATCTGTATTTAAACAAACACACGCGGAGTAAAAAGTAAAATCACACCCATTTCAGTGCATTTTTTACACAAATATTGCTTTCCTTCCGGGGCTGTCATGGCTAGAATCAACATTTTTGATGTACACTTTTAGGTTTGGGGGGGGGGGGGGAGGAGGACGCAGTAAAAACGAGTACTCATTGTACACTTGTGAAAATGTTGGTTATTGTGAACGGCCCCTAACCTGAAAGAATGAAACAAAATACTAAATTCAAGTCTTAACATGTTTAGGTGATAGTGCAACCTTAAAATGTAATCATTACGAAATCGTGCCGTAAGCTATAAAAAATGACTACGTCATAGTGCACTACCTGAGGATAATCTGATAAATGGTTAATAAATCAGGGGCGGTCCCAGCAATTGTGAATAGAGGAGGGTGCAACTTTGAAGGCCGAGGCTCGACTGCGAGCGCCGAAGTGTTTTACAAGAAAAATGTTCATTGCCCGAAAATTAGGGGGCGTGTACCGGGTGCACCCCTCGCCCCCACCCCTCATGGGACCGCGCCTGTAAATAGACATTCACCATGACTTTGCAAAATACTGGATTCTAATTAGCCATCTAGTTTTAAAACCGTGTTATAAACCAACGTTAAGCAATCTCCAAATGTAAATAGGCCGTGTAGGAATTTGAATTGGTGTTTACAAACATGACGTTAGCATTCTATTTTCCAAAATGATGCTTCAAACGTAAACTCGCTTGGTCTGTAAAGCGCCACTATAAATTCATTTTGTTTTCTAACATGTTTATTTATACCTGTTAAATGATCTGTATTTGAAAACTGATATTTAAAAGGAATTTCAAGAAAACGTCAGTCAGAAATGAAAATAAAATAACAAATCATTCACAATAGTGGGGCGGATATGTGATTTGTGTGTGCACATCCGGAAAAAAGCATGAAACTTTGTTCAAAAAGTTTTTTAAATATGCTGATTCCAAAAATTGCGGGAAGTAACATGTCACTCCAACCCTTCACGCCAAACATTCAAAATGGCCGCCACAAATATCGTTTTTGTCCATAAAACGGCTCCAAGTGTCCCGATTACCATGATCTTGTTTTCTATGTTTTCATGGTCAAGGAATTATATGAAAGTATTCCTGAGATTAATATACCAATCCTTAAGGAATAAAGATGACATACCCAAGATAAAACACTATTTTAAATGAAACTCAAAATATTCAACATAGAATCATAATCTTGGTGTCTATTCCTATGATTTCATGGTAAAGGAATCTAATAAAATCATTACTGAGCTTAACAGACTATTATTTTTTGGCATTTTTTTTCAAGATGGCCACCAATAACAAATTTACAAACGTCAATATCTCATGTACAAGTCGACATAGAATAATAATCTAGGTATCTATTACTATGTTTTCATGGTCAAGGAATTCAATAAAATGATTACTGAGCTTAACAGACCAATCCTTTGTGGTTAAAATTACCAAATCCAAGATGGCTGACCAACACCCATCCCACCAAAAATAAAGAAGAAAAACCCCCACACTATTTCAGTTAAGTAACAACACATGATCAATATATCAAGTCAATTTTCACTTCTTATTAATGTTTTTAAAGTCGCTAAATGAAATAACTTATTTAAGTTTGAAACGGATCATTTAAGAGTTGGTTAATAGTTAAGTATCATATATACGCAGACCTCTAAAATTCATGAACATTATCATGACAAGACACCATCTTCATGAAATCTCAGCATTCAATCAAAATGTCAACCAAGGATGAGCTTTATTATTAATGCTTTTAAAGTTAGTGAATCAAATAAAATATTCAGATTTGAAAAAGACCAATTCTTTATGGCTAAAAGTACCAAATTCAAGATGGCTGACCCACCACAAAAAAAGTCCCCACTATTTTCATAAAGTAACAACACATGATCAATATATCGTCAATTTTGACTTCTTATTAATGTTTTTAAGGTCAGTGAATGAAATAACTCATTTAAGTTTGAAACTGATCCTTTAGAGTTGGCCAAAAACTAAACATATTATATGACGACCTTCAAAATCCATGAAAATTACTTTGAAAAGCCACCATTTTCATGAAATCTAAATTATTATATCAACTGAGTTTGGGCTTCTTTATCAATGCTTTTAAATTTCGTGAATTAAATATAACATTCAGATTTGAAATAATTAAATGTGAGTGAAATGATAGATGAAGACCTCCAAAATCCAAGATAGTGACCAAAATCAATATTTTCATACTTTTCTGCATACAATACCTACTAGTACTAGTAGATATATATGCCATTCCAAATTAAAGAAACAGTTAATGAACAACTTTTCTAAAATATCTGAAAACAAACAATTAGTCATTCTTAATATTCATTAATATTATAACTGTCATCAGGATGATCACTTTCAGTGTAGCTCACTTCCTAGGTGACATCAATGGCATTTCTGGCAACAAATTGTGACCTAAATTCCTCATAAAAGTTAAGGGGTTCCACCTGTCCATCAGAAAGATGCCAGCAATGATCAGCCATTACAGTAGGAATCAGCTGAATGAATGTGTGCCTATCTCCATATCGTTGTGTGCCTATCTCCATATAGTCTTCGGGAAGTTTGCAAGGCAGACGTTTTGAAATAGAAAATGTGAGCAGGGGATAAGTACACACAATTTCACATTCTAATGGGGGTCCTTGTCAATAAATTACAATACACAATAAAGAAAGGAGAAGTTCAGAAGATGCCCCATCAGAATGGTGAACTGAGTGTTCTTCTCCACTGCTCAAATATTCAGCTTCAAGGAATCCATCTTGCACCCTATTAGATAACAATACACGTATAATTTTGAGAACATATTATGTAACCGAGGTCCATACTGCAATGGATGATCATAGCTCACACCTTTATGATGGACACCTTGAATATTTTTGGGTTTGTAGGAAATTTAGGTCACAGTTTGTAACTTAGTATTCTTGGTTGGACCTGAGCAACCCTGACAGTGATCATCCTGATCCATAATGACGAACAATATTAAAAATAGTTTTCTCTTCAGAATGTTTAGAAGACTTGATTTATTTTTTATTTTTTTGTTATTATCGAATGGTCAATCCTTAAAATTGCCTGCAACAATCGGCAATGCTGTGGAAATTTCCGCAGAAGTTTTCATTCTCGGTTGCACTTTCTTTTGCCACGGATTATATTTTTTTCAAGCTGCATTTTTTTTAGCAAACTTCCGTAGACACCATTTCTCTACGTTTATTTTGCCGTGTATATTTTCATAATTGAAGGACTTGAATGGTTTATATGTGAATGTTTTATGTGTTTATATTTGATATTGTACTTGATTAATTAACCTTGGAAATATTGATTATATGCAGCAATGTGTGCTGATACAATGAATATCATGTGGATGTCTTCGGTAATCATTTCTATCATATTTGACAAAATTTGAATGATCGTTATCAAATCTGAATCTTTTATTTGATTCACCAACTTCACTAAAAAAAAATGCCAAAATAAGTCTGTAATGATTTTATTAGATTCCTTATCACGAAAACTTGGGAATAGACACCAAGATTGTGATTCTATGTTGACTTTCCTTTTTTAATTGTTTTTTCGAGTAGCCATCTTGGGAATGTCATCTTTATTCCTTAAGGAATGGTATATTAAGCTCAGGAATGCTTTCATCTAATTCCTTGACCATGAAAACATCGGATTAGACACCAAGATCATGGTAATAGGGGAACTTGGAGCAGTATTTTAAACAAAAACGGTATTTGTGGCGGCCATTTTGAATTTTTTGCGGGAAGGGTTGGAGTGACATCTTGGTTCGTGCAATTTTTGAAATCAGCACATTCAAAACCCTCCTAGGGCAAAGTTTCATGCTTCTTTCCAGAAGTGCACAATTTGACCACACAGTGTTACATATCCGCCCCACTAATCAGTTTCGTGTCATCTACTAACACTAATCTCTGTCCCAGACAGACAGCACAGAAAGCTGAGTTGTGTAGTCATGACAGCGAGTTTGAACCTCAATTGGATATAAGCACGAAAATAAGTACAAACAACAACAAATTACATGGCACGGCGGAAGCTAGTGAACATTGGCGGGCGGGGTGGGGGAGGGGGGGAGGCTTTAACGGGTTTATGCACAAAGCGCTGAATTTCAAGTGGAAAGTAGGTTGTTTGCAATACTGTCAGTCTGTCTGTCTCTTTCTCTCTGTGTTTGTGTGTCTGTCTCTGTCTGTATGTCACTCTGTCTGTCTGTCTGTCTGTCTCTCTCTCTCTCTCTCTCTCTCTCTCTCTGTGTGTCTGTCTCACTGTCTCTCTCTGTCTGTCTCTGTCCGTATGTCTGTTTGTCTCACCATCTCTCTATCTCTCTCTTGATTCACTTCTAGTAATGTTTTTCCGCCGTGCCTGCTTACGGACTTAAAGGATTAAAAATCCCATGACTCGACTGAGATTTGATCCCATTATCTATCGGCCACCAGCCCTATAGCGTTACCACCACACCATGGATCTAAGCATCGTGTTTCATTATGTCTGTATTAATCAGCGATCCTAATTTGACGCAAGCATGAAGGATTGGTAAGACACACCTGTCATTTTAGCACGTGTCTTGTCAGGGAGACGGACAGGTGAAAATGAAGAAACACACGTTTTCAGTTACCAGAAATGAGATATTATGAAAGTGTTACGTGTGTTATGTAAATCACAATTAAGGTTGGGCGGACGTATTGGTCGATATTTAAAGGTATATTACAAGGCATCCAATAATTTAATATATTTTAATAATAAACTACACAAAAAAAGGGGGGGGGGAATGTTTGTATAACGACACCCCAGCACATTGTTTATTCAAAGGCTGGTAGGTGTCATACATATGGTGTTTTGCGACTGTACTGTCACATATTCAACTCTTTCCGATTATATTTCTCCAAATAATTCTCATAACGTTTTAGGCTACCTTTTTTAATGAAGACTGCAACTTTATACACGGAGTTTGATATCAGCCATGGGCGTCAACCCACTCCCGCCCCCGGTGGAGGGGGGGGGGGTGACACGAGGGGCACACGCCCCCCCCCCACTTTTTGAATAAGGGGGACGCCTATGTATTTATCCCATCCACATTTTGCTTCAAAACATTGAAATTAAAATGCCTAAATAATAATCTTTACTAATATTTTTCTTTATTGTATCAATGTAACACTTACCCATGTTGTCTTAGCGCAAATATAGTCATACTAAAGTACACACGGGGTCTATAATGGCCTCAAACCGGGGGATAGGGGGCACGGGAATACAGTGGGATGTTCCGCCTCCCCCCTCTTTTTCGACAGGGTGTAAGTTCCGTCGCCCACACTTTCAGGAAATGATTTCCGCTCTTGGTAGGTGTACACTACTTGTACCGATCAGTGGTCCACAACTGGTTTATCAAAGTCCGTGGTATGCGCTGTCCAACCTGTTGGATGGCTCATATAAAAGAGCATATAAAAGATCACTTGCTGTTTATCGAAAAAAACAGCGGGTTTCATGTCTTCTACTAACACTAACCACTGTCCTGGACAGACAGCTCAGGAAGTTGAGTTGTGTGTCAAGGACAGCGTGCTTGAACCTTAATTTGATATCAGCACGAAAATATATAAATCAACCAACCAAAAAAAGAGGAGCCTATACTGCGGTGGCGGGTTTCCTCACATATTAGCCGCTGAATAAAATGTGCTGGGTGAGGGCCATGTAGCTCAAACGGTAGCGTGTCTACTTGTGAACCGGTCGGTCGTCAGATTGATCCTTCTCAGTGAACCCATTTTCAATTTGGACTATTTTCCGTGCCAGCCAGTGGTCCACAACTGGGTTATCAAAGGCCGTGGTATGTGCTATCCTGTCTGTGGGACGGTGCATATAAAGTATCCTTGCTGCTTATCTGATGGAGTAACTTATGTGGCAGCAGCGGGTTTCCTCTAAAGACATATGTCAGACTGACCATATGTTTGACGTCCAATAGCCGATGATAAGATAAAAATCAATGTGCTTTAGAGGCGTAGTTAAATAAAAATAAAAAAAATGTGCTGGGGTATTGTCAAACGAGCAGTGTTAAATGTTTGGTAAATGCCCAGAAAATTGGACTTGGGGTCCTATTGTCCAGGACTGAATTAAATTTACAGATTAAATAAATACTGCCCACAGAGAAGTTCAAACCAATGTTTGGACTGTCTTATTTCGTGGGATAGCGCATATAAAATATCCCTTGCTAGTTATCGATAAAAGTAGCTGCATTACTGTGGCGGTAGTGGGTTTCGTCTCTTCTATTAACAGTAACCTCTCTCCTGGACAAACAACACAGTAAGCTGAGTTGTGTGTCAAGGACAGTGTGTTTGAACCTTAATTGTACATAAGCACGAAAATAAATAAAACTTACCAACCACTTGTTTCACGAAAACTTGGTTTCACCATTGTTCTTACAGTGGT
>JAULBS010149658.1:0-12218 GCA_032355785.1 Symmetromphalus regularis
ATATATATATATATATATATATATATATATATATATATATGGTTCTTCGTTAACATTTTCATGAATATTGAAGTGACATCATGACAACTAGTTATGTGTGTTCTGTTATAGACATTATCGTTGATTCATCAGACGCTGATTCCTTGCACATACACTCTAAATGTTTAGATATTCTTTCTACATTTATATGTATCATACTGTTTCATCCCATCATTTTTATTACTTAGTTAATGTGAATTTGTTCATTTTTCAGAAGCTAGACTTGAATCGTGCATTGTTTTAGACTTGAATCGTGCATTGTTTTAGACTTGATCCATGCAACATTTTATATGATTTTCACACACGCGCACATACATGATCATACGCACGCATGCATGAACGCACACACACACATACACTTTTTTGTTTAAGTTTTTAAACACAGATATTTATTGTGTGTTAATTTATAGGACAGATTTCAAATCCATCCAGCGTTGGGAGGAAATCGAATGGTATTTTAAAATTATAATTTTATTTTATGAATTTCTTTTTAATAAAAGATTTTTTTTTTCGTTTGGCTTTTTAAATTTATTATTTTATTTTTATTTTTATTGTTTTGGCTTTTTAGTAATCTAACAATATCTGTTCTTGGTTTACTAACCAGTTTTGTTAATCTTCTGTGTGCCTTCGAAACCACGCATAACGACATCCAATTCTTCGATTACACTAGTTCTATATATTTTATTTGCTTGAGAATATTTTGCATTGATTTTCCTTAATAATAAATGATGTTTATATGTCCTTCAGCTAGATTTAATTCATCGTTAGACAAGTCGGTTTAAACCTGACTTATTTGTAATTGCAATCCAAGTTGATACATTAGTTCTCTAAAATCGTAGTTCTCATATATCTGATATAGATAAACAACACCAAGTCCATACATTAGTTCTTTTTTTATCAAATCGTAGTTCTGACACAATGTGCCGTACATCTGATGTAGATAAACAACTCCGTACATACATTAGTTCTATGAAATGTTAGTTCTGACATCATGTACTATATATCTGATGTAGATAAACAACTCCAAGTTGATACATTAGTTCTATCAAATATTAATTCTAACATCATATTCTATATATCTGATATAGATAAACAATGCTAAGCCCAAACATTAGTTCTATCAAATATTAATTCTAACATCATATTCTATATATCTGATATAGATAAACAATTCTAAGTCCAAACATTAGTTCAATGAAATGTTAATTCTGACATCATATTCTATATATCTGATATAGATAAATAACTCTGTCCAAACATTAGTTCTTTGAAATGTTAATTCTGACATCATGTACTATATATCTAATATAGATAAACAATTCCATGTTGATACATTAGTTGTATGAAATGTTAATTCTGACATCATATTCTATATACTAGTATCGGATATAGATAAACAACTCCAAGGTGATACATTACTTCTATGAAATATTAATTCTGACATCATATTCTATATATCTGATGTAGATAAACAACTCCAAGTTGATACATTAGTTCTATGAAATGTCAATTCTGACATCATATATCATATATCTGATGTAGATAAACAACTCCGTCCATACATTAGTTGTATGAAATGTTAATTCTGACATAATTTATCATGTACTGCATCTGATATAGATAAACAAACGAATAGTGAAAAAGAAATATGGATTCTTTTGGTTTTTAACTTTAAAAAACCCCAACGTAAGTTGTGTTAAAAATCATGTTTTATATAATCATGATTTGTTTTTAACTTTTTTAAATAAAGATACATAAAGGTTGATGTATTTTAAAATGTGTGAACCTACCCCTGTGTTCTTATCATGTTATCGTTTTTTTTTTCTCACTTGATTGTTTTTCCTTCTTATTCCCGTAAGGCTCAACAGATGTAGCGTTTTTGGTAACGTACTCCGTTTAGTTGGAGTTTTTGGTAATATACTCCATTTAGTAGGATTTTTTTTTTTAAACTGAATTCCTATTTTCCTATTTTTAACGAATATTTACATTTTTAAGAGGGTTTTCAAAAGTTTCAATTTCGAGTATAAAACGTTTTAGTTGTGTACGTTATCGGAAATTCAGCATTGTGCTGGGTTAATACGAGTAGTGGCATGTTTTTCTTCTTATTGAATAAATCGTAGTATACCTATATTACGTAGATAGCTAATTAAAGATGCATTCCATTGTGTACTGTTTTGTTATATAACATTGTATAAAATACTGTATCGTAAGAATAAATGGATGTGTATTACTCTAGAGTATATTGTTTTACACTGACATGACTAATTAGACAAATTAGTGCTAACTTAAGCAATACAAAAATAACAGACGGCTGATTCTCGTTATGTAGTTTTGGTTTATAAAAGAGTCAATTCGCAGCATGGATGTATCTGATACTAAACGAAAGTCGATTTAAAAAAAAAAACGATTTTTATGGAAATATTAAGATGTATAAACGATCAAAAAAAAATTGTCATTTCCACTTGATAATATAGACGTGTTATTTAAAATTATAAAATATCCTCTATTACGCAAATGGTGAAGCTTAACAGTGATAGTATAAGACCAATCAGTAAATTGCCATGTCAATGGCTAGCTATAGTCAATAACGCTAACTCAGGATATATTTTTTCATAACGTCACCGAGATAATATGACAAAGGCATATTTCACTCTTTCCAAAAAATACGTTCTTTCATCTAGTTTATTTATATTTTGCTATAAATACTAATCTGGCATTGACGTAAACAAAAATGAAGAAGAAAAAGTAAGAAAAAAAAACCAGAAAATCGACAACAATACCTTTTATTATTATTGTAACAATAAATTCTTTAAAATCATTTCCATTTCATGTAGATGAAATAAAAATCTGATGTAAGAAATCCGCTCAAAAAGTGAATTGTAATAAAAGGTGTGAGTTAGTAAAATTAATAGCACATGTATTTGTTACTTTTTATTAAATCACGATTAGCTCAGAACTGCTTAGATCTTTTGATCACATGGCGGTGATTCGTTTGTTACTGGATAAATGATTTTACTTAGAAATATATCATTAGAAATGGAAATCAGTGTATGTGTCATTGTGTATTTAGCATAATAAATATTTACTAACATAGTGTATCATTTTATCAGTGTGTTTTAACTATTTATATGTTGGTTGGTTTGAAATTTGCTGTTAATTTTTTATAACACAATACCCTTTTTGTAAATATATTTTGTTTTAATTGTGTGCTCACATGTTGAAAACTCAGGTGACAAACGTAACAAATAATAGATAATTGCCATTACACCATCTACAAATAATGATACTTGTCAATGAGCATCATTTGTCGACAGAAAACACACCTCAATACCTTAGTAACGTTTTTCTTATAATCGCCCTATTCTTGTCAATTTTCTTTGTTTTGATTTAATCCTTTACAGTTGTTATATTAATGTGTTTGTGTGTGTGTTTGTGTGTGTGTGTGTGTGTGTGTGTGTGTGTGTGTGTGTGTGTGTGTGTGTGTGAAATTGCTATTTTCGTGCTTATTCATGCACTCTGTCCTGAACACACAACTCAGCTCCTGTCCTGTGCTTTCTGTACATTGTTAGTATGAGAAACGAAACTCGCTGTGGCCACACTAATGTAGTTACCCTTACCAATATGTTGCAAAATATCTTTTATATGTACTATCCTACAGATAGGACAGCACAGAGCACGACGTTGCTAGACCATGTGTGTACAGCTGGTCAGTGTAGGTCGTGTGCACACTCCAATCGAGCCTCGTCGACCACCTACTCTAGGTTGGAGACAGTACTGACATTAAAAACCCCAGGGCTCGACTGATTCATAGATTGATTAAAAAACCCAGGGCTCGACTGATTCATAGATTGATTAAAAACGCCAGGGCTCGACTGATTCATAGATTGATTAAAAACCACAGGGGTCGACTGATTCATAGATTGATTAAAAAACCCAGGGCTCGATTGATTCATAGATTTATTCAAATCCCCAGGGCTCGACTGATTCATAGATTGATTAAAAAACCCAGGGCTCGACTGATTCATAGATTGATTAAAAACCCCAGAGCTCGACTGATTCATAGATTGATTAAAAACCCCAGAGCTCGACTGATTCATAGATTGATTTAAAAACTCAGGGCTCGACTGGTTGATAGATTGATTAAAAACCCTAGGGCTCGACTGATTAATAGATTGATTAAAAACCCTAGGGCTCGACTGATTAATAGATTGATTAAAAACTCCAGGGCTCGACTGATTCATAGATTGATTAAAAACCCAGGGCTCGACTGATTCATAGATTGATTAAAAACACCAGAGCTCGACAGATTCATAGATTGATTAAAAACACCAGGGCTCGAATGATTCATAGATTGATTAAAAAACGCAGGGCTCGACTGATTCATAGATTGATTAAAAAACCCAGGGCTCGACTGATTCATAGATTGATTAAAAACCCCAGGGCACGACTGATTCAAATCCCCAGGGCTCGACTCATTCATAGATTGATTAAAAAACCCAGGGCTCGATTGATTCATAGATTGAATGTATGCTGGTTTAACGACACTCAGATTAAAAATAAATATTGGCTATTAGAGTCATTCTATGGGGAAATTAAAAAGAATGGCTCGACTCAGATTTGATCCCAGAATCCATCAGCCGACAGTCCCCATATTTAACAGGCGCGCATGCAGGATTTCTTAATGTGATGGGTGAATAGTACTGGGGAAAAAGGTTAATTTTCACGCTCTTCCAATAGGGAAACGAAAACAATATAGAAAAGGGGGTCTGAACCCCCTCGGCCCCCTCTGAATCCGCTACTGTTTTACCAACCAGTTTTTCCTCATTATAATTTAGGTGTAACTAACTGGATCCAAATAATAACGCATTCGACCTTCAAATGGATATCATTCTTTTCTCACACGATGTTGTTTTATACGAATAATTCTGATACGCTGTGAGTATATAGGCTAATTGACGTCAGGCCACATAAATAATGTTTAGAAAAGAAGAAATAGGTCAAAGTGTAATTTGGACTGTCCATTAATTGAAATAAATGACTTAATGCGATATCTGATATCAAGTTCCGGTGATCACGTTTCATATCTCTGTAGCATATTTGCATCAGTTTTCACAAACGTAACGTAATGTCGTAGAAATAATGAATATACCTCGTTGTATGATTTATGTCAGAAAGTACAGGTATAAAAAATGTTGTAGTTTTTTTGTTGTTGTTTTTTTTAAATGTTTATTTATTGCCCCAGAGATATGATTGTGTCAGGGTAAAATGTTTTTGTTATTTGTAATTATAACTGATTAAAATACTTTAAAATATAACAAAAAAATAAATTCATATATTCAGTCCTAATTACAATGTGGAAACAAGTAATAACAATTTTATGTATTTCTAATTTATTTTTAATTTATTTTTAATGTATTTTTAAGTATTAGTATTATTATTATTATTATGTCATTTCTATTTCTGCATTTATATCATTATAAAATTAATCTACCTGCTCATTATATAAAACATTCATACACAAAGTACAACATAATTATAGATGTATTTTTCCATTTTCTGTCATGATAAAAATCAATTTTAATACCGATATTGTTACTCCATCTCCCCTAATTAAAACCATAGCCAGTTCATTAGTAGTTCCAGCAAACAAAGAAGACCAAATGAAAAAAAATGAAAAATAGGCAATGAATATCGATTAAATGACAGGTTTCTATAATTTGAAGCAGTCTCACGCTTACTACAAATAGCAACATCGGACCGCTAGCGTTCAATACATAATGAGATAGGATAGCTCTATATTCTGGTCAAATAAATTGTATAGTGAGACCTTACAAAACAGCCAATCGTTGAACTCGTAGCAGGGCAGCGTAGGCTAATGGCTTTAAATGTACTTTTCAAAAACTGTCGAAGTAGGCTCGTAATTGAAAAGAAACGAATGTTAGCTTAATTACATTCGACATTATTTAATCTGTGAATATTATGTGTAAAATATAGTATTTGCTATGTATGGTCTTCACAAGAAAATCACCGCAATTCCGAGTTATTTCTAATATAGAATTGTTGTTATGCAAATAATTTCATTTTATGCTAAGACACCAACATTGATCTGGTAAGCATCATAATTTATGGAGATAATAAAAGATAAAAAGAAAAAAAGGTTCAGCTTTTAAAATGCTATGAATACAGATGTTTTGACAGTGATTTTGAGTGCACACAATCTGTACATAAATGATGACTGTAGATATTAAACATTTCCCATTTAGTGACTGAAGTGAGTTGTATTGCGTTGAATAAACACAACTCTAATCTCGATATCTCGATATCTCTATAAACATTCGTGTATTCTTTATACTTTTTATTTTGTGAGTGTGTGCGTGCGTGTTTGTGTGCGTGCGTGTTAGTGTGCGTGCGTGTGTGTGTGCGTGCGTGTGTGTGTGTGTGTGCGTGTGTGTGTGTGTAGGTTTTAACTTTAATTTATCATATTGTAGAGAGACAAGTTTTTATTTTTAAATTCTAATATCTTTGATATTTTGAATAGTTTATATTGTACCTACTAATCATGAAATATTTTTTGATCATCTTTACATATATTTTTTATTTATTTATGCATTATACGTCACTGAATAACTCATATACCCCTTTTTATTTTTTGCTGAGGTTTTGTTAAGAATTCGCTTCATTCATTCTGGTATAGTTATAATTCTGTGATTGCATGCTGCACGGTGTGTTGTATATTGTCTCACCCTACACACATTACACGTTCATTGCACCACCTTCTAGTCCTCCCTACGTTGTCTTTATCCTTCTGTAGGATGCCTGTCAGACGACGTCGCCATCATCAGCCGCCACATCTCCTGTGAGAAAGTCTTTTGAAGAAACCGAGGAAGAGAGCCCAGAGGTAAACTTTCTCACATGTTAATATATTAATCGTTTGCCCCATCGTCTTTACTAAATGCACAACATTAGGTCCCAAAGACCCCTAAGTTCGTGTTAGCATTTCTCTGTTGCTAGCATGTTTAGATGGTGTTACTGGACCAAAGTACAAATCTCCTCTTTCTTCGCCTGGCAAGAGTGCAGTTTACAGAGATTATAATTTATCCATTTTATTTTTGCTTGTGTTGTGTTTTAAAAAAAATATATATATATATATAATGTGTTTTCCAGAGATTTTAGAGTTTTTATTACAAAATTAACATTTGTTTTCTTTTGAGGGGACGGGGACTTAGGGGTCTGTCATTTATAAAAAGTTTTTTTTTTATTTTTTTTTTTTTATTGAGAATGAACGTTATTTTAAATAATGAAAATATATGAAGTAGAACTAGATCTCCCTGCTTGAATCCTCCTTTTTTTTGTCTTTTCTTTATTATTTTTTTCATTATTTTATATACTGCATTATAATTAGCCTTTTATGCAATGTTTAAGAAAAGTGTTTAAAAGGTATCTTAAAGGCATAGTCCCACGGAATTTAAGGGTATTTGTGTTTTAAATATTGATTACGAATGAAACTTACATGCATTTGTTATACTAGATCTCGTTTTCATATCACGCAAGACATTTTAACTGAACCATGCTTTAGGTAATTCCATGTCGTGTCTATCGATGATTTTCTCATATAAAAATTTCAAGATCGGAACTCCTTGTCGGGTGAAATAAATTGGTACGAAATGTTTTTGCAGCTACAAAAATATTCAGAAGTTTTAAAATAACGGCTCGAAATATATCACGTTATTTTTTCTATTTTTTGTCCGTGAGCATAATTCATTATTATTTTTTAAATATTGATAATAAGCGAGATGCGGCGATTGTTTAAGTAGTTGAATGAAGTATTTCTATGGACAAATAAAATGTTTATATTTAAAACTAATTCTTAGTTTGGAAATTAATTAGGTCACGGGTCCGTGGGAGTATGCGTTTAAGATATAATATAGCACAGAAAACTACAATAAGCAGAATCAAGATTTAAAAAGATGTAAATCGCTAATACTTTGTTGTATTTTAGTATACGCACTGACCATAATTATTTTAATATGTTAGAAATTATTCTGACTGTTATTATAAAAATATAATATAAGTGTGTTGTGGTTTAAAGTAATCAAACGATCTTGTTAGAGAATGTAATGCATTTTGGACTATTTGATATATTTTTGTCTCGTTGCAACATCCATTTTCGCAAACTCGGTGCATTTATGCTTGTCTTCGGGTGTTTAATAGCTTAAAATTGGATTCTACCTGACATGGCGCAAGTAAGCCACGGTGTTTTAGAAGCAAGATTTGAAGAAATCGAATAAAGAAAACCTTAGAGTTAATACAAATGCTTTTAAAGATCTTAATTCTGGATTATATTACACATGGTTTAAATATGAGTAGATTAGTTGAAAGTATTTTGTATTTTAACGGTAATACAGGACAGATATGTTCTACCATAATAAAGGGTCATACAGAAAAAAAATGTGCTTCATAATTATTAACGGCCATAGAGGACAGATATGTTCCAGTATTATTAACCACCATACAAGACAGATATGTTCCAGTATTATTAACGGCCATACAGGACAGATATGCTCCAGCTTTATTAACGGCCATACAGGACATATATGTTCCAGTATTATTAACGGCCATGGAGGACATATATGTTCCAGTATTATTAACGGCCATACAGGACAGATATGTTCCAGTATTATTAACAGCCATAGAGGACAGATATGTTCCAGTATTATTAACGACCATACAGGAGAGATATGTTCCAGTATTACTAACCACCATACAGGACAGATATGTTCCAGTATTATTAACGGCCATACAGGACAGATATGTTCCAGTATTATTAACAACCATACAGGACTGATATTCTCCAGTATTATTAACGGTCATATAGGACAGATATGTTCCAGTATTATTAACCATCATATAGGACAGATATGTTCCAGTATTATTAACCATCATACAGGACAGATAGCCAGACTACTTTGCAAATCTCAGCTCTTAAACCACGTTTCGTTACCACTTCTAGTTTCCCATTTTACTTGTGATTTGTCAGTCGACGCATTATGAACACCCATTTGAAAAAGTCGATAAGTTAAGAGTATTTTAGACAATGTGCTCTATGTTTATGACGTGTGGCAGTTATACAGATGAAGTCAAAATATCGATAAACACTCGTACCTGTCGATAACATATTTCCTGCTACCATACTAGGTACATCCAAAATATGGACACATTTTGAAACTGTCGATAAAAGTTTCCATACATTACACATTAACTTGTGTTTTATTTCTACATATTCGTCTGCCATTTTTTTTCTTTTTACATAATAAACAGGACATCTGGTTTAATGAGTAATAACATTAAGATATTTTGTTTATAAAAATATGGAC
Source organism: Symmetromphalus regularis (assembly GCA_032355785.1). NCBI lineage: Eukaryota > Metazoa > Mollusca > Gastropoda > Neomphalida > Neomphalidae > Symmetromphalus > Symmetromphalus regularis. Next base: position 9,414 of record JAULBS010149658.1, read on the forward strand.
GTTTGGTTTAACCAAGTATTTGTTTATTTGTTAGATAGCCAAATTGTAACCCATATTCAAACGTAGCAATCAGTTATATACTGTATAACAAATACACGTTGACAAATAAACGCTGACAATACAAACGTTGATTATACGGTGTCTGCTCAAGACTTGAAAGGATAGAAGTGTGTAGATATGGTGCATGCTTAAGTCCATACTTGAACCCGGCAACCAATGACAGAGATAGCAACACGTACAATAGTTTAGGGTTGTCCGTGAGTATATACCTTAATTCAAGTTTGTTTTATTGTTTTGTGTTGCATTTTATTTTCAGGATACCAGCTTTTCTACGGCCTTTTATCTCGATGCAAAAGATACAGAAAAAATAAAAACACCCAGGTACTTTAGTTTTTAAAAATATCATTGACATAATTGCACTTCATTTTCGTTTGAGTTCACTCCGGTACGTGTTTGTGAGATTCATAACAAAATACATGGTAATAATCTTTAAAATATTGATAATATTAAAATCAATGGATTTAAATCCAATTACATTTTCTAGTTTCAGTATTAAATTTGGATATTTCGGTCCGTATCACACGCACGCACGCAAACATACGTACACACAAAACACATACATACACATTCTCTCTGTGTGTCTGTCTGTCTGTCTGTCTCTCTCTCTGTCTCTCTCTGTCTATCTATCTGTCTGTCTGTCTGTCTGTCTGTCTGTCTGTTTGTCTGTCTGTCTGTCTGTCTATATATCTATCTATCTACCTACCTACCTACCTACCTACCTACCTACCTACCTACCTTTCTATCTGTCTGTCTGTCTGTCAAAAACACGCATGCGGACACACATCTATACATAATATGCGTATGTATGCAAAACGCAGTCATTACATTGTCTACACGTGTATAACATGCAGGCCCAGGCGGATACCCATGGGTTGAATTTGCTTCTTTCTTGTATTCGTATTTTGTTTAATTACTGAATCACCAACATAGCACTTTAACCTATAATTTACAAAATACAGTAATATAATTACTGTTTCTAACGTATTATCTATCACTTGAGAAATTATGTCATCTGTTCTTTGTTGTTTTTTAAAGCAAGCAGGAACTATCCGAGTCGAAAACGGCCCAAATAGCGCAGTTTGTAGTGGCGAATGGAAAGGTAATGGATTTATCTGTTTCTGTAGATAATGATCCAAGTATTATCCCATTATCAACTGCTTTTTCTTCTATAATTCTAAATGGTAGTTACTTCGGTTGCTAAGGTAAAAAAAAACGTTTGCGATACTATAATGGAAGATAAATAAATATTTGAACGCATAAATTTACCTGATTCAGCATTTAACGTCAAACATAAAATTGTTCACATCGTATATGTAAATATTATTTATAGTGTACTTTAAGTTGGGATTTTAAACTGTGAACAAATGAGAAAATGAGAGAAAACTAAATGGAAAGCAAAGGATTTTTTTGTTTAACGACATCCCATTACATTGTTTGTTAAGGGGCTATTATGTGTGATATATTGTATTCTGTGACTCATCGTCTTTAAATGAAACTTGCTACCGCCACATAGGCTACTCTTTCCGACTAGCAGCAAGGGATATTTTATATACGCTTTCCCACATAAATTATAGGACTGCACTTACCACGACCTTTGATAAACCACTTGTGGGTCACTGGTCGGTGTAAGTGGCTTACACCAACCCACTGAGTCTTTGCAGAGCACACACTCTGGGTTGGCGCCAGTATTGAGATTAAAAACCTCATGCCTCGACTAAGATTTGATCCGAGAATCTATCAGCTGTGAGACCGACACAAAAAATAAAAAGACCAACTAAATCGAGTGAAGTGATTATGGTGAGACCGACACAAAAAATAAAAAGACCAACTAAATCGAGTGAAGTGATTATGGTGTTGGTGGTGATGATGATGATAATTACGCTGACGACGACGATGGTGATGATGATATAATTACGCTGACGACGACGATGGTGATGATGATAATAATGACGATGGTGATGAAGATGATGATAATTACGCTGAAGACGATGATGATGATAATTACGCTGACGACGATGATGATAATTACGCTGACGACGACGATGGTGATGATGATAATTACGCTGACGACGGTGGTGATGATAATTACGTTGACGACGACGATGATGCTGATAATTACGCTGACGACGACGATGGTGATGATGATGATAATTACGCTGACGACGACGATGGTGATGATGATGATAATTACGCTGACGACGACGATGATGATGATAATTACGCTGACGACGACGATGGTGATGATGATAATTACGCTGACGACGACGATGGTGATGATGATGGGGAGGAGGAACTGCACACCACATGAACATAAATTTTTAATAATAAATGATGCCATCATGTAATATGTTTTCGTTAATTTACGATTCAATCTAATCATTTAACTCGTGTAAACACAATTTCAACGGTGAATCAAGGTTGAACAATTAACGAGAATTCACGCCTTAACATGAAGATTAGTTTTCGCATTACATCATAAATCCGTTTACAGTGGACAGCTCGCTTTTGAGTTTATCATTAGTATTAGTTTTAGTTTTTTAAAATAGTTTTTATTAGTATTTTCTTTGCAGTCGGTGAATATTCCAGACTTGGAGATTGATGGTCGCTTTGGGGAAGGACCGGTGAGTTTTAATTAAACTTAACAATTTTGTCACTAATTGTAAATAAAATAACTATAGTCTGTTTACGCTACTTGGAACATGGATTTTTGTCGATTACTTTAGTTTGCGTGAACCTAGGCGAAAA
>JAULBS010149669.1:0-12218 GCA_032355785.1 Symmetromphalus regularis
TTATAAATAACACAGAAAAATATGTGTAACACTAAAAAATTAAAACCTTTATACATTTCTAACAATGACTTTTAAAGAAAAATTGTGAATTTAATTTTTTCCATTTCTTGGGGGCCACTAACACATTGTTATCGTTCCTACTCCTTTACACATTTAATAAAGGGTCATTCTGAGAAAACAGACGTCAGAGTTTCCCGACATGTAATTAAAATGCTACGCACATAAATGCATGAAACTATGTTAAAAATTGTTCATTTGTAATAAAGATTAATGTGGACTATTGTATAATAAATATATACCAAACCACTGGGTTGTCATCCTCATCAGAATCAATTGCTGGTGTACTACCAGGTTTTTGGACAAGGGAAAGAGGACATACCAGATCTTTGCAGTATTCTTTTACAAAGTCATGTATTTCATCATATAAATACCACTGTCGTTTGGCATCCAACCCATTTGGCTTGATCAGAGGAAGAAGAAAACGTGCAACAGGCAGTGCATCAGGATTTTTCAAAAGCTGAAGTGTGGCATCTGAATCTGAAAACTGCTTCATTGTTACAGTAGTACTTCCCTCTGTAAACATGAAATGATGGTGTGTTTTTTATCGCAGTTAATTTTTTGAAGAAGTTTTAAAGGTAAGATGTCCAGTCATATGTTGGAACAATAACTGTCCCATCTTCTTTTCCGCATAGCTGAGCCGTATTTGCAACTGATGATTGTTCCACTACATTGACAAAATCATCCAAACAGTCAACTTTTGTTTTGTGAAAAACCTTTTTCATCAGACCAAAGCACCAATCACAGGCAAACTTCGTGTGCCCAGCCAAAAAAAATTAAATTGTTATTTTTTTGTGTAGTCCAGTCAGCACGCACCACAAGAAATACCACATAACAGCCAAGTTTTTATTTTGTCCTGAACAGTTGTCGGTGTGAATGTGTGCTTCTGTCTCCCCTAAACCATAATGCTGAAGAAAGTAATGTAGCATACTGATAACACAATTTGCCCCCTTTCCGCTTTGCACACTTTTGTCCAATAAAAAGTTAACTTGGTTTTTCAAATCTTCACACACAACACCAAAAATGCCACACTTACGAGGAGTTTTAAAGAAAATTGGCCCAGGCTGAAGAGGATCGCTGGGCAAGTGAACCTGTTGAGCGAAATCCATACTATAATGCATCATTTTTTCTAAAGAGCATGGTTCATTAGGTTCCAATGTCAAACCTGATTCAACAGTGTTCTCTGCAAAATCATTACACAGTTTCTGGTAGAGTGAACGTTCCTGCGTAGCAATTTGTAGATATCCTCTGCTTGGAGAAGAGCCTCTTTCTTTTCACTGTCAGGCAGATTCACAGACTTCATTATCTGGGATATGTATTTCTGGCAGAACCAACACAAGTCAGTAGCTGGTCTCATTACAACAACAAATGGAGTAAGTCTCTGCCACAGTTGCTGAAAGGTATACAGGGAAACCTTCCTATGGCTAGTCAGATGGACTGCAGCACAGTAGTTAAGATAAAGTTTTTTCTTTCTGCAGTGTGTTGGTAAAAGTTTTATGTCTGTTCGCCAGTAACCAGGCACCCTACCTGGCAAGGTCACGGCATGAGTCGCAGCAAAGCTTACAATAAAATCAACAACAAGCTTCGTATCCTCAAAAGATAACATGTTGACTGGAAGAATAGAATGTTAAAACAGTTTTCTGCAAAATGTTCTAGTTTGTAGTCTGAAAGACCCATGTCCTTCAAGTTCTGTTTCAAATCTGGTTTGACTACATCTTCTTTGTAAAAGTTTACGCACTGCCTGAACTAAAGCTTGATTACCATTTTCACCACAGTGTTTATAGACTAAACCCTCCCATTCTCATTCAGTTATTATACTGTTAACAGATTTGTCAGAGGTATCAAGGGGATGGAGACCACATCATTCAGCTGATCTGATATTGTTTTCTGAACCAGACATAAACGACGCCAGCACTCATTTAAATTTATGTATGTACATACATCCAGGGTAGCGACCACAGTAAACCAAAAGATTAGAGACAGTATATATATATATTGGTTGGTTTTAGCTCATTAAATAAATTGTAATACATCTTACCCAGTATCAGTTGGAGTTGGCTATTTTTACATTTATTTGTTGTAAAACATTAGAAATTAATTGATTTTTAACCTTTAGAGTACTGAATTGGATATGACAAATGTGGGTACTTGTAAATTGCTTTCTGTCATACATTATTAAATTGAAACCCACCAAGAAGCTGAAATAACTGATGTAAGTGGACTAAACTTACTGTGTCACATTGGCCAAAGTTTGTGTACAAATGAAAATTAATTAAATTCCGTATTTTTCAAGAGCTCTAGTCAGTTTTTAAGTCATTGGGAGATACAATGAAATGAGGGTCATTCCATGTCAGATCAATAAATGGCTTCTTAGAATTGCACAAAAAAAATATATATGTCAAAATATCCATTAAAAAAATGATATCCTGAAAATTTTAGCTTAATCTGACAATTTTTCTAATTTTGGCAGTGGTTTGAAGTTTTGTGTTTTTGTCAGATTTCTAGCCTTTTTTTAATGTGAATTTCCGCGACACTTTTGATAATAATTTTCAAAACTTCATAAAAGTTGTAATAATTATCATAGAGCTTTCAAATTTGGTATTTAAACTAATCAAACAATGGGAAATCCATAGGAAAGAATTTATAATGTCTAGGGAAATAACTCTTATTATCTCAAGAGTTATTTCTCTTGACATTCTTTGTAAATTCTTTCCTGAATTAAATTAAATGACTGAAGTTCTATCTCCAAAGTTAGGTCACACCAAAACATGAACAGATTAAAATATCTTGGAAAGGGATTCCAAAGGTATTTTAAAAATATTTAATATTGGAAGGGGTCAGTTATACATCTGCATCATGAATTTCACATGCAATATCAATTGTGGATTTATGAAGACCATATTAAAAAATCATAAAATCCAAAGTAAACAGAACACATCTCTGATATTTTTACTGGTTGATGGCACATATATGAAGAATAAATTAGTGATGTTTCAAAGCTGTGTGATGTAAAACCCTAGAGATATGACCGTGTTTATATGTGAAACCAAATATTATTGATAAAAGTTGTTGTTGAAGTGGTATATGGTACCACAACATCTTTCCAACACATCTTACACTTAATATGACTAGAAATTTGGATTTCCCATTGTCTGATTAGTCCAATATTTTCACCTCCAAACAGACAGTTCTTGGAAATATAAATTTCAAACCTTTAGCAGTAAGCTGTCGCAGAATCACAAAGTAAAAAGGCCTTGATCCCCCATTTTGTAGGCTTGGACTTTATATTAACTGCTTCATCACCATTCTGCCCTTGAATGGGATCATGCATTCATCAATTGATATGTGTTGTGATGGATGATATTCTGAATCAAACTTTTCTTGGATGTATGACAGGAAAGGTCTGACTTTATACAGTCCACAGATTCATCACAAAAATGTAAATATCGACTGAGTTGAATATACCTGCGGTATGTTATAACTTGGCCAAATCATGGTGTGTGAAAGATCCATTTATCAGGTTTCTCACAAAAGTATCGTTATTAACACATAAGCATAGCTAAACGAATACCGAAGTAACTTTTCATTTCCAGCAAAGATGACCTAATCCATTCGGCTTTGTTGTTACCTGGATCGGTGAAAATCTTAGTGCAAGCATTTTTGTCTGTCCACTCACATGTTCAAAAAGTTAATCAGTAAAAAATAACTGAAAGTACTGAAGTGCCAAACAGCTTCCATCAAAAACCCACATTATGCCTACACATTCCGAATAAATAGGCAACATGTCATCCGATTTTTGATCGCTGAAATTGAAATGCGGATCCTTCTCAAAGTCTAGTAAAAAACCATCAAAATTAATTTCATCATCCAACATGGCCAAAATGTGTGTTCATCCGGTTGCTCATTCATCGCGAATTAAAACGAAATCTGCTATATTATCCTCTAAATCCTCGCCAGAAAAATCACTCTCCGATGTACTGTCATCCGATTCAAATAAAATTCGCGTAAAATTGACCAATTTTTTTTTTTTTCCTCAACAGGAAGCCATCCTTGTTTTTAACGGAAGTAGCGTAAAACGGAAGTGATAGTGGGTAATATTATTACTAATTTGGACGGAAATCCAAGTAGGTTCCGAATCCCATTTTACTGGGATTCGTTGTCAATACACACGATTGCAGATCCCGATATACTGGGATTCATCGGTGAAAAGGTTAAAGAAGAAAAACAACATATTTATTTACCAAAAACAAAAAGTAGGTGGTGGCAAAAGCTGTTACAGGTGATAATTTGCCGCTGGTGACTAGGTACTTTTGAGGGCACAGATAAAGGCCAGTCATATTGATGGTTTGGACATTTTACTCCATCTGGTAACTTCTTCCATACTGACTCTAGACAGTTACAGCAGAAAGTCTGAAAATGGAGGAATATGTGGAGATTTATTCTCATCATCAAATTCTTCTAGATAGATTTGTTTCACTACTGAACTTGTTTTGTATTTTTGTAATAGGCGAGATCTCTGCCGTTTTGAATCAGTTATTAACACTGGAATAGTTTTAATTACATGTGTTCCATGTTATATGTCATAGATCTCTGGAATGTTTGCCACAATCTGTCCATTTAAAATAGAATGAAAATGTATTATGTTTGTTCTACAGTAATCTGTATTTATGATAAAGAAAATCAACGATTAAGAATAAATTTTCTTGTTGATGTCAGAACTGATCTATTTAAAACCATGGTAACTACATTTATATTTATAATAACTGAAGAACTAAGGATGTCATATGTCCACATCCAAAGCACAGGTGTTGTTTATCTAAATTGGACTTTCTTCTGCCCAAGAGTTATATTTTGTTTTTATAACAGCACTGTACTGCAAAGTTTAGTTGTTGTTGTCAGCCTGTTAGAACATGTTGCCTGGTTAGATTTGCATAATATCCTCTTCTTTTAGCTCTCTTGTTTCACGTGGGATGCAGAAAAGATATTACCTCCATATGTTTATGTTGTTTACAAATGCAGTTATGCTTGAAAAATTCCTTTTGTGGCATGTTAATAAATTCTGATATATGAAACATTTTGTGTCATTTGAAAAACAGACTTATGATTAGAAGACAACCTGTTGCACTGGACCCCTTCATAACCTAATCTAAATCCAAAAGTGAAATCCTCATTAATTTAGATAAGAAATCTGTCCTATATCCTTCCGAGTTCCCATTTCAAAACCTCGTCATAAACTGAGGTTGGAAGTGTAGGGTTTCATTGTTGATGTTTGGCGTAATTTGAATTTTTTTTTTTTGGATGCCTACAGAACTGACAACAATGTTGATATCGACAGGTGTTTGTAAGACATGCCTCCCCTTTGTTGAATGTATGGTAGAGCTTGAATTAAAATCCTCACCTTCTCTAAACCCAAAAATAATATTAATTTCCCATTACCTCTCCAAAATCTCTGCATAGTGCCATGCTGCCATTGCATGTCATGCTACAAAAAACTCCATGAAAAAGACCTGCGTTTACACCGAAAATTTCGATTGATAAAGGAATTCCAACGCTTCAAAAACCTACAATATGCAATTAGGAACATTCCGTGGTTATAAGTATTGCATCATTTCTTCCCATAATGCTTTTAAGCACACAAGAAATAAAATTTTGTAGGGCACTATTTAATTTTTGGCTGACATTCTCTCATTTCTACACATTTAGAATCCATGAAACTCATCTTCACTGTCAGAATTTCCAAGCATGTCATGGAATTGTTCTTCCATTAATACGATCATCATATAACCCAGTGTCATCATCATCCTCAACACTGGTGTCGTCGCTATTAGCAGATGAGCTACTAACGTCCTGGTGAAAAGCTCATCATCTTAACCTTTAGACTACTGAATTCTTTTAAAGAGTTATTTCCCCTCAAAACTGGATTAATTTTGTGAAAAATCAGTTTGTGAGGATATCTCATTTTGATGAAGAAGTATTATGACTTTAAAACTTAACAAAAGCATAAAATAACTTATAGGTGTTAACAAATTAAGATTATATTTCATTTTTATAAGGGTTTTATTTTGATATAAAAAATAAACAACAACAAATTTAATACCATCTCATTTTAATCACAGGTTATGACTTTTAAACTTAACAAATATATAAAATAATATATATATAAGGAACACTGAACATTATTTTTGAGGTGTATTTTTTTTGGCAAAAAGCCAATTTAGTTTTTTTTTTTTTTTTTACAAATCAACAAAAACATATTTCAATATAATTTTCATTACATAGTAATGATTTCAAGACTTAACAAATACAAAAATTAACATATATACACAGTTAAATATTATTTGGGGGTTTTATAGGAGTTTTTTGGTATAAATAAATAAACAACACATTTGATCACGATTTATGACTAACAAATTATCCAATAATTGCTTTTGAATATATAAATATAGAACATTCATGTTTTAGTTTTGTAGGTTATTTGTTGACAAAATGCTTTTAAAAACAAAATAAATTAATTTAATGCTACATCATTTTAAAACTTTATAAATAAAATATATACACAATTAATTATTTATTTTTTACAATTTTTTTTTTTTTGGATTTGTTTGGACAGAAAGGCCTTTTTTTAATTTGAAAAAAACAATTAAATTAAATACATTTAACAAGTAAACTATTTATACAAATACTGTCTTTGTTATTTTTGGTTCATTACCAGGTACATTTTTCTTTTATTCCTCTCCATCATGCAATTGCTTTGTGCATACTGTTTTAAAATTTAACAAGGTGTGGTAGCGTTCAAAGCAGGGATACGTGTACAGGGTAACACCACATTTGGAGCACATGTACTGGGTTTGGTGGCGCTTTACTTTGCGATCTGAGCACACTACGCAATCTGAACGCATTTGGTTTCCAGATTTGCTTTTCGAGGAGTTCACACTCAGAAAGTGTCTTTCAGTGAGCCTATTTGGGGGGTTAACGACATGTCTTCCTGGGCGAGAACTTCCCGAATGCTGATAGCCCTCAAGCAAGCCATAGATAATCACATGTCTGAACTTTTCAGAACGCCTGGATTGCAGCACCTGTAAATAACGAGTGCATCACAAAATGCAATTTCTAACAAATAGAAAAATACCTTTTTCCACCACTTGCAGCACCTGTGAATACTCAGATAAAATGAAACTTATTTATCTGCCTGATCTACCCCACCCATGAACTTTGTGTACAACTCAATCAACTTTGGCTTCTCAATGTCACGTTGAAAGCCAGGATGCACTTTGGACTTTACATGCTTCAAAAAACAAGAACAATTATGTACGGTGGAACAAGCATTTACTTGATGCTTATCGTGCCAGCATACATGCATGATCTTCTCATCACGCACAAATAGGGGAGGGTCATCCTTTTTTAGTTTTGTAACTTTCACCTCATCTCGGATCCCACAGCGATTTATACGAAGAGTCCCACATGCCCCCAGCTGGTTGTCGGCAAGTTCCTGAAATAAAGCAGGAGAGGTAAAAAAGTTGTCCATGTATCCATGGTGGCCAATATTGTATAAGGGCTGGCACAAAGATGTAACTACTGAGTGTGCAAGACCATGTTCACGCACAGCATTTTTCTTACCAGTGTACATTTCCCAGTTATATACATACCCGGTACTGGAGTTGGCCAACACCCATGCTTTCATGCCCCACTTGTATGGCTTGTTTGGCATATACTGCATAAAATGTGTCCTGCCTTTAAATGAGATCATACTCTCATCAACACTTACCTCTCTATTGGGGTGAAAATATTTTTGAAAATTTGGTACTAGTAAATCAAGAAATGGCCCCACCTTGAATAACTTGTCATGGTTGGGATTATCTCATGGGACATCCTTCGTGTTGTCATTTAGGTGAATAAAATGAAGGATTTGAACAAACCTATCTCTGGACATGATATCCCGGAATCCTGGCATCTCAAAAACCTTGTCATTTGACCATTACGAACCGTAACTTGGACGTTTAGTAATTCCCATGGCTAAAAGAAGGGATAAAAAGGCTTTGACCTCACTTACCGACACATCTTTCAATGCCGAAGATTTGAAAATTGTTTGAGGTTTTCCCTCCCACCAACAGATTGAAAATACTGTTCTTCATATAAATTACTTTCTGTGACAATCAAATTTAAAATATCATCAGAAAAAAAGAGATGGAAAATGTCATATTCACTTTGATTTTCGGGCAGGTTTTGTGGTCCAAAATCATGTACGAAGTCCGAAAGCCACGCGTGTTCGTTCGCATTTACCGTTGGATCACCAACATTCAACTCCTCATTCTCGCCCTCACTATCGCTGTCATCCAAAACATTCAAAACATTTCTTTCATCATCCATTCTCACTACTGCCTCGCGATATTTGTAATTGGTAAAACCTTCACACTCACCCTCACCTTAGCTATCAGAATTCCCCATCACCTCTGCAAAATCAACACGTGCCGCCGCCATCGCCAGTAACGTGATGAAAAAATTCGCAAAAAAAAAACGTGTTTACAAAGTAAAAAAATCGATCGATAGAGGAATTCTGACACATCAAAAAGCCGCCATATACATTCTGGAATGTTCTCTATATATAAATATTGCTTCATTTCCTCCCATAATGCATTTGCAAATACAGGAAACGCAATTTTAAAGGGCCAGTTCGATTGTCGAGAAATGTCGCCTTCAGTATTCAACGGATAGTACGACGTTGTCGAGAAAAGTCACCTGCAGTGTCCAGAAGGTTAATGTACATTTCTAATATACAGTTAAAAGAATCGTATGATCAAATTTATCCCTGTCAAAAATTATAAAAATTTATAAAAATCATTCACAATTTAAAAACTTTTAACTCTAGGTATATGTAATACAAATGTTGATATTTCAATAATAGGTTGGGTTTATTATTATTATTATCAGTGGCAAGGGCAAAAATCGCTTCCTGGAAATGGGGGGCACTGAACATTAATTACTTTTGTAACATACATGTACTCCTTCATGAAATGATTTAAGCCACTCCGGACTTGTCACAAATTTCTTCCAATTTGCATTATCATTTACTAGATCGCTGCCTTGTGAATTAGGTTCCATTACTATTTTTATCATCATCATCATCATGGTCATCATCATCATTGTTATCATTATTATTACTTAAGCTATAACACAGAGTAGTGCTATTGCATTAAGCAATTCACTGTGGACTGTCTTATAGTGGAATTTCCAATAGTTGAAACAGTATCTTTGGGCTACTGAATTCTTTTAAGAGTTACTTCCCCCAAAAATTGGATTAACTTTGTGAAAAATCAGTTTGAGAGGCATCTCATTTTGATCAAATATTTTGACTTTAAGGGCCGATTTCTCGTCGACAGTTCAACCTCGATTCTTAGTTTAAACTGGGCCACACATGTTAAAAGAATGGGTTAAACTGTAGATCGTGGCTGAACCGTCAACGAGGAATGGTGCCTAAAACTTAACAAAACAATAAAATAATATAAAGGTATGAACAAATTAATGTTATTTTTGAGTTTTGAAGGTGGATTTTTGTAGGTGCATGGTTTGCAGTCCAGAAATGTGTAAAAACAAACAAACAAAACCAGTAAACCATGCTTGGTAATTCGTATTTATGTTCAGATCGCTCAATTTCAACACCATATTCTCGTCCTCGCACTTGGTGTCATTCACATTTTTTATTTGAAAATTCTCTCGCTATTCGCTCCCGATATTCAGAATCAAAATCCTCACTTTCGGTAGACCAAAAAATATTTATTCCCAATTAGCTCTTCAAAATCTCTGTGTAGCGCCGCGCTGCCATTGCTCATTACGTTATGAAAAACTTCTTGAAAAAGACTTGTTTTTACACCAAACATTTCAATCGATAAAGGTGTTCTACAGGGGTGAGAATTGTCCACAGATCCGTGGAATTCGCAGATTTTATCTCCCCAGGATCAATCTTGTGAATCGGCTAAATGCAATGAGATAATTTTGAGGGGGGGTGAGGTCAATGTTTTTGGGCTGTTTCTCTTCTAAGCAACGAAAAAGAGCCTGTTCTCAGGCAGAAATGTTTCCTGCAAAATAAAGAATAGTTTTTTAAACAACTCCCATGAAAAACAAGTGAGCGGTCGACACTCAGTATTCTGTGAACGATCACGCTTTCCTTCAGTTTCTAGCAGATCATTTCGACCATATCCGATGTTCTACAGAAAATTGCGAAGCACAGATTATCTCTGTGTTCTTATTGGTCTAGAGCAGTCACATGGAAATCCAACATGGCTGCACCCATAAGCTTGTAAAATTCACGTTAGAGACAATTTGTTTCAATGGAATTCGGCGACAGGGATATGGATGATATAAAATAAATTGATAAAACTGTATTTCAGAAAAAAGCTCTTACCTCAGGAGGGGGCACTCCCCCCCCTACCAGACCCTCCCCCGGATCGGTCGCTTCACTTCCTCAAAAAAAAATTCTCGTTTTTGGGCTTATGAACCAGAAGAACTCCCAATGAAAGAAAAGTGACTTCTTGTTGCTTTTGCATTAAATGTACCTCTGTTTACATTAAAAACAATTTTCAGCTTTTCTCATTTGCCATTCTCAGCCCTAGTTCTAACTCTTCAAAAATCTGCCATTTGCAATTGGGAACATTCTGTGTATATTGGTATTGTGTCATTTCCTCCCATTATGCATTTAAGCAACAGTAAATACTAATTCTAAAGGGCCAGTTCGATTGTTGAGACATTTTGCCTTGAGTATTGCCTTCAGTATTGTGTTTGCATTACGTTGTCGAGAAACATCACTTGCAGTGTTCAGAAGGTTAATGATTCACTCGGGGAATATCCAGGTGGTACAAAATAAAGTAGGAGATATTTAAGATTTACTAGCTATATTAAAAACACTTATTAACAATAGGTTACTCAGACCACTTGCTAAGGAAAGCTGATATAATTTAATCTGTCTTCTTTTTGTCATCCGATTAATGAAACACATTTTTAATGAAACTGAAACTTTTAATGTGGATTTAAAGTTATTTATTAAATCAAAATCAAAATGCTGTATTAGAAAACTACTCTTCTTACACAAAACCTGTCCTTACTGGTGTTCTTCAGGGTTCCATTCTTAGTTTTGTGTTATTCTTGATATATATTAATGATATTGTAGTAGGGAATACATCAAGTATGCAAATGTTTGGAAACAATATTTGAATATACATATGTACATCACTGTATAGGACCCAAAAACATGTGGTAATATCTTAAGCTAGGATTCTATTAATGCGTTTGCCATATGCGGTTGCATTGTTTTTTTCAAACTATGATTCCATTAATGCGTTTGCAGTATGCGTTCGAGAAATAAAAAACCCCACTGATAATCCTGTTTCAATAATATTCAGTTGTAGTAGGGTATTCTGACTTAAAGGCTGCAGCTACAGGACAGGAAAGATACTCCCCTATGCATTAAAGATACAAAGATATTTACATGAACAGGATTATTTCCTACTAAATGTCCTAGTTTGCTTTAAGATCATGTGTGATTTGAGGGGAAACGCCACAGATGGTGGGTCCATAAACTACTACAGAACTAGTCTAAATGTGGGGCCTACAGTACTTTGGTAAAAAAACTGAGGGTGGATGAAGAAAAATTAAATATAATCATGTTGACTCACAAGTTCAATTAGTTTTTTCTATTTTGGTGACAGAAAATAATTTTGTTCCTCAAGGCATTTTGCCAAAACCAAAACGTGTATGAAATAGGAATGCCCAGGAAAATACCCTCTTCCTGACATCATTTCCTCCATCCATTTCAGTGCATTTACATTCTCAATCTCTACATGGACCGATTGTAAAGTAATGCAGCCGCATAATGCTAACGCAATGCTACCATAAAAGTAATGCAAATGCATTAATGGAAATATATATATTTCACCGTATTCTAAGTTTTTAACGCAAATGCTAACGTGTACTGCAAACACAACACAAACGCAAGGGGTAAAAGAACACACAGAGGGTGCATAAAAAGCCATATACTCCGAGAGATGCTTCTACAACAAATTTATCTTGTCGACATGTGAAACTATATAATTCATTAATCAAAGTAATGCAAGAGAATAACACTCGGAATGTTGTTCAGTCGATCACTGGTTTCGCCGATAATTGTTACG
>JAULBS010149680.1:0-26824 GCA_032355785.1 Symmetromphalus regularis
CAATATGTACATCCTATCATGAACCATTCTGTTTCAATATGTTCATCCTATTATGAACCATTCTGTTTCAATATGTCTATCCTATTATGAACTATTCTGTTTCAATATGTCCATCCTATTATGAATCATTCTGTTTCAATATGTCCATCCTATCATGAACCATTCTGTTTCAATATGTCCATCCTATTATGAACCATTCTGTTTCAATATGTACATCCTATCATGAACCATTCTGTTTCAATATGTTCATCCTATTATGAACCATTCTGTTTCAATATGTCCATCCTATCATGAACCATTCTGTTTCAATATGTCTATCCTATTATGAACCATTCTGTTTCAATATGTCTATCCTATTATGAACTATTCCATTTCAATATGTTCATCCTATTATGAACCATTCTTTCAATATGTCCATCCTAAAATAAATTATCCAATGTTAGAATAATATGTTTATTATCTTACAAACTATTCAATGTTTTAATCTATATCCCATTTTGAATTTTCTTTCTTTTAATAAGTGATTATAAGTTCATCCTATTATGAAGTATTCAGTGTTTCAAAATGTTCATCCTATTAGTATTACTATTAGGAACTATTCAGTGTTTCAATAAGTTGATCCTATTATGAACTATTCAATATTTTAATCTTCATCACCTCATGAACATTTCAGTGTTTCAATTATGTTCATTCTATTATAAACACAATATTTTATTAAATTATATTTGCAAAGAATCTATCTTGTAATATTACCTAATTTTAAATTTAACATAATTTACATGAATATTTTTATTTCTCTTTAAAAAAAAATCAACATTTCATATTTAATTAAAATTACAAAAACGAAATCAACATTAATTGCTTAAATTACATAAAAATTGGAGAGACTAGATTGTCAGGATATTTATTTTTTGTTTAATAAAAGTAGTAGCTTCATACAGTAAAGAAACCTTATTATTAAGCGAGGATGTTAACAAAATATCAGTAATGAACACACACTTTTAAGACTAATAGATGTAGTTTCTTTAAATGAATACTTTATCAAAAGGTTCCCCGACAGAAAAGAATAAAAATAATGTTTTACATTTTTCTTCTGAGATAAACAAAAAGAAAGCAAAGCATAGAATCAGAAGAACGAACATATTCACATATACAAGTTCACATACACAATTTCACATGTACACAAATCCTTTTTGGTGACTTTTTCAAACATATCTGGTATCTTTTTAAGAACAGACCATTAGTAAATTGAAGATACTCAACTGGAATTTGTATACATATTCCTCATAAGCTCAAAGAAGTAAAAATGTTTGAAACTTTCGAATAACACTGGTACACACAAAAGAGAAATACGTCCACAAACATTTCAAGCAGCTTAAACAAATGTAAGAAAAATGTAAAGTTGTTTCACATATATACTGCAGTAAAACTTAGCAAGACATATTTATACAAATATGTCAAACGTTTTGTTTGATGAGGTGCATTTCTCTGCTACTGATTCCAATCAGACTAGACCATGCAAAATATGGCCTGTTTCTTATCAACAGAAACAAGAAAGGCTTTCAGCTCAGTACACACAAACCATTGTTTGAGGAAAGTTATCTTTTGAAGAATTTAACCCAGAATCTATATGAATTAAATATTACTACATATTTTTGGTAAAAACAGTTGGTTCATTTAGATACTGGTTGATAATTGAAATAGGGCATGTTGTTGAGAGTCCATTGGCCACAAAGCTGGGGGGCATGCCCCCACTCATCTTTTAGGGGACAACTAATAAAAATATTGCTGAAGTTTTGTTTGGACAGAAAAAAATATTTTCATTCTCGGTGATAAAATAAAGTTGCCAAAATCCAGAGTTTTCAGAGTAATAGTTAACACATTGGTGGTTTATCAAGATTTTATAACCCCCCCCCCCCCCTTCAAATGTGGGCCCTGTAGTTAGGGATATATCTAAAAATGTTTAAGTGGTGGGGGTGAAAAAAACATGCTATAGTGGATGAATTTGTAGGTTACTATATTTTAAACCTAAACAAATTTCTAGCATGTCATCAAACAAATGGGGATGGTCTTTCAATCAACAATACAACTAACACTTTATAATAGAAAAGCAAGCAGGCTCTTTTTAAAAAAGGTAGTGACGCAAAGTGTATTTCAGATGAAGCAAACTTAATTTGCCAGTCCTATTTATTTTTTCAATGAGGCAATTTTCTGAATTGCCAGAGCCGCATAACATAACTATACATGTTTTTGGTGTTAATATATTGTTTATACATTTTAATATTATTACATAACCAAAGTGTGACCTCCAGTAGCCAATACTTACTTTTGTTCTGGGGTCATTAAATAAATAAAGCTAAATACAGTGTCATTGTAAAAATCTGTTGCAAAATTTATCTGTGATGGCATTTTTATCATTATCAGGTATTTATTTTGTTATTTTAACTAAATTCCCCATCACAAGATGATCTGAATACATGTATGTAAATGTAGTTAAAAAAATTAGTTACTTTTAAACTTTTTTTTATACCTGTTAGTTATATAATTTTTTACTTATAGATAAATAAGATTAGACAAACTATAACACAAGTATCATTCCATATTGGGAACTGAATGCACAGACATAAAAAATATCAGACCCATAGCTAGTGGGGTTTGGGGGTGGTGCAAGGAACACTTGCCCTTTCCCCCATAAATAATTTGACAATTTAGTGTTTATTGATATTGATGTTTTAACTTTTTAAGTACATGTGTGTAACCTCACTGAAATGGCTGGAAATGCCATCTCTTGATAGATTTCAACAGATTAAATTTATTGCTCTCCACAATTTTTTTTCTCTTATCTAGTGATTTTTGCATACTTATCATCACTAAATCACAATGTCAGAGTAAATAGACAGCAAGCAGTAATGGTACTACAAAAACTGCTAAGATGTTCATGTTTTTTCAAGTGCTGTCTGCTCAAATCTGGCTTGTGGCCAACTAAAGCATCTGGAAGGTAATGTGCCTTTCTTCTCAACTTGACCTCACCATAAGTGCAGCTCAAGTGTCCAGCCAACACCATGCTGATGGTCATCACAAACAAACTTAATAATAATTACCTTAATAGTCACAGAAAGAGTGCAAAGCTGCAAGTAACTGCAGTGTTAGATAAACATACAAACTGTCTGAGTACAAGGAAAAATAGACCCTGCCTCTGCTTATAAAACTTTTAGGTCTGGTTTGTCATTGATTGTTCAACCTTGATTCATAGTTCAAACTAAGCTGGAAGCATTGGGTTATTTCTTGTTTCAGCCAGTGGTTCACAACATTTGTAACAAAGACTCTTGCTGCTAATTGGAAAGAGTTAGTCTGTGTTGCAGTAGCAGGTTTCCTAGTGAGTCTCAGAAGTCATGTCGTAGAACATTGGACTCTCAAGCTGATGATAGTGATTCAAAACCCATTGGAGGCTGCCTCACATTTGATTATGTGTCAAAAAACCCAAATGTTTGACATTCAACAGCCAATGATTAATAAATCAATGTGCTCTAGTGGTGTCATAAAACAAAACAAACTAAAAACAACAAAAATAGCATGTTTTCTCTTAAGACCTTGAGTCACATACACCATGAGTATGACATGTAATATATACATTAACATATGTACTAGGATATTGTTGAATATTTCGATATCTAAAAGAGAAAAAAAAAAATCCCTCCACCCTACCTAATTTTGCTCACTGTGTTCTCAGAAATGCATATTTAATTTGTTTTCTTTATAAAAATATAATATACAGGAATGTCTGTATTATAATATTTGCTCCTAGACTGATTTACAGAGTCAGAATTGGTATAATAGCCACCTGTATAAAACAACCATCTGTCAATAAAAGTCACTTTAGAGATGTCCCTTCATCCATTTATTTCAACCAGTATAGCATATATTTCAACCATTATACTATGTATTTCAACCTGTATAGCATGTATTTCAACCATTATACTATGCATTTCAACCTGTATAGCTGTGTTCCACATCCTCAGGAAAAGTGAGGGTATTTAGACTTAATTGTACAAAAGTCAGGGGGTATTCATATCTCCAGAGAGGAAACTCAAAGGTAAGCCACCGTGAACAAAGCCAGGAGTTAATACATTGTCGCCTATTATTATATATATTATTATTATTAGGCTCATGGGACTTGTATAAAATAGCATAGATCTGCTACAATGTGATCATGGATAGCAGACCTGATTACGTTCAATCAGTGGCTAAAACTGTACTGTACAAGTTACACCTCCTTAGCAAAAAAGCTGTACGTGTTGCGGCAGATTGCCATTATGTGTTCATACCCTTTCCCTCCCTTCTTATTACATGATTTCGAGCATCTGGATGTACTATACCTCCATTTCTACGTGATGTGGAACACTGATACTTCTTAATGGTTTGTGACTCCATCCTTGTTAGAATATAAGTACACTTTTGTCCAGGAAAACACATAGTTTATTGTACTTGAAAATGCCATCAAAGTTTTAATATAGATATGTGGAGATAAAAAAACATACAATTCAGTTTAACAAAGCCAGTTATGTTATTTCAGACCTGTCAAAATTTAAACATTTCATAAGGTTATAAAATGTGACACATTGTAAATGATGATGGAGAACAAAATAATATGACGTACAATTATATTTGGATGAGCTATGCACGAATAAAATGATCGTTCGTGCAATTTTGAAGTACTTTTATTTCATCCTATTTTAAAAACATGATAGTAAATCATGCATCTAATGTGTAAGACCAGCCTTGTACATTAACATTTGTACACTTATTAAATTGGTGGTGCAGTAGTTAAGCTGTCGGAATCATAGCTGGTAGGTACTGGGATCAAATCTCAGTAGAGGTATTGGATTTTTAATCTCGTACCGGCTCCAACACAGAGAGAGTGGTCCACAACTGATTTATCAAAGGCCGTGATATGTAATTTCATGTCTGTGGGAAAGCACATACAAATGTTACCTTGCTGCTAACCAGAAACAGTAGCTTATGTGGCTGCAATGTGTTACTGTAAAGAACATGAATCGAAGAGCACTGTATGTCTGATATCTAATTGCTTGTGGATAAACACTATGCTGAGTTGCAAGATTCTTAGGCAGTGGATTTGCTAGGGATGAGGAAGGGCTGTTCCAAATATTCTAAACACAATGTTTCTTATTATTCATATTTCTGTGGTCATTTCTAAGTTCAAGTCTCAAAGCCTCTAATACAATAATTTCATTTGGTTTTCTTTATTTCAGAGGTTGTGTCAAAATTCAAGTCACTGAAGGCCCGTCATGTGATAATTACTTTAGGACAGAATCTGGAGAAAGCAATCTGGAATTGGATGGACAATTACCCATCTGAATTCACTGACCTGCAGAAAAGACCAAATGATGAACTTCAAGGTGACTTTCTAATATGGTTATTTTACCTGTATTGAAGCAAATCTTTCACGTTTCTGATACTAAACTTATTAGCTGTGTTACAGACAGCAAAACTATCTCACGGTGAATGATTTTGGCTTTGCAGACTACTGTTACAACACAAAATTATCCCGGGCTTGCTATGCTACTCTCCAAATTCGCCAGTGGCGAAATTGAAAATATTTGGCGAATTTTAATATTATATGTTGAAATAATTTCTTTTAATAATAGCCATTTAAGTGCAGATAAAAGATGAATTTTCAATTTTTGACATTTTTGTAGATAATTTGGCGAATGTTCTGTTGTGCCAGAGTTAGCCCTGTTATCTATAGATGAATCTCCCACTATTGTGTAATACATTCATGTTTTTTCTGTATTTTGGTTTGCAGACTACTTTGATAACACAAAAATATCTTATGGGTGAATCTCCCACTACAGTGTAATAAATATTTCTTTCATTGTGTTTGGCATTGCAGACTGCTGTGATAAACTCTTTGAGCACTTCAACACGCTGGTGGAAGGGTCCAAACGTAGGGTGTCTGTGTGGCCTCTACAAATGATGCTTCTTATTCTCTGTCCAGTAAGTGGTCTTTTATTGATTGAAATGTAGCTGGATTCTTTGTATTGAATAATAGGTTTTAGCATGATGGTAATCACTATTTGCAATCACACCCATGCAAAGCTTGAAATAGGCCCAGGCCATATGGGAAATGTAGGCCACCATTTCAGACTACTTATTAAAGTATTTTTGTAATCGGTACTAAATACCAGGGGATGTAAACCTTTTCAAAATCATAGGCCCATACCTGCTGACCCGTCTGACCCCTTCCCACTCCATCCCTCTGTTCTTGCCTGTTTGTGCAAGAAAAGAATGTTTGTTTAAAAATACCCAGTTAGGCCCTGGAAGTTTTATGATTTTCTGTCTGGCATTTGCATATTTTGGAAACATTAATGTCACTATACATTGTAGGTGTAGAACAATTTACATAATGCCATGTGTATTTATAAAGTATGGATTTGGGTTTTTTATTACAGAAAATACTGGAAGAAATCAACAATGCTGACACTGGGGCACCTTGCTCTTCGCAACATCTCAGGAAGGTAAGAGCTCAACATCAAAGTTAAATAACTGTCAGCCATTTTGGATCTTCCTAAACCTGTTACTGTCCTGTTTTCCAGGAACTCCCTATCAATAGCTAAATTTTGGGATGCAACCTATAGATAAATATTTCTTTTAAAATGTATGTTTAGTAGATTTTTATTTATATTTCACAGTAATTGACTCATTATAGGGGAAATGTTCTTTATAAATTACATATAATTGCATGCATGAAAGTCATACGATCCTGGTTGTATTTGTGACCGAATGAGTTTTCTACTGTGACCAAGTACAACTGAGCTTTAAAATTTTTTTAAATAAAAGAAACCCAAACTTTGATTCTCCAATTGCTGATCTGCAAACAGCATGTTTGATACACTTCCAGTGCTTCAGGTGGATGAGATTTGACCACAATATCGTGCATATACAGTTAAACCTATTGCACCATATACCACACCGTTGCTTGGTGTTGTATCTCTAAAGCAGTGCAGTGACAAATGAATACTGGAGAAGTGGATCCCCAGCATGATTTTATTGTAATAAAAATATCAATGATGAATTGTGTGAAAGTAAAATTTTATTTTTATTTCAGAAACATTTTATTGATGAGATTAAAAAGGCGATTGCTTGTCATGGTGGGAACAAGCAGTTCACAGAGGGTGCTGCGGTAACCTGTGTTCGTCTGTGTAAGGCGTCGACGTACATCAGCATTAACGACAGTCTAAATGTCTTGTTTTCACTGGTTCAGTCTGTCATGCAAGATCTCAAAGTAAGTGAAAATTTACTCTTGTTTTGTGTTAGTAATGCTACGAACAATCCCTGCAATTAAGAAAATCTCCACGTCAGAATAAATGCTGTGGAGAACTAGTGTCCACAGCATTTTCCATAACAATTTTAGTGTTCTCACGTTTCCAACTCTGAGTTTGCTAAGGAAAAAAACATCTTAGGAAAAATTAAATTTAGTCCAAGGCAATAAAAGTACCACTGAGAATGAAAACCTCTGCTGCAGTCTCGACGGCACTGCCGATTGCCGCGGGCAACTTTATGGGTTGTATAAGTTCGTCTGTCAGACTGTCATTAATTTCTAAAGTCTCTCTCTATTTACAATTTGTATGAGTTAATTCTGAAACTTGGAACAAGGCTTCATTATGGCAGTCTCCACAAATTAATCAGAGATATTTTTAAATATAGAACTTTTAGAATTTTTATAAATTCTTGATAGAAATTCAAGTTTAACTTGGAACTTTTACAGTTTTGATGGGGCAGTACTGAAATTTGGTATATTCTGTGTGGCAGTTACTACAAACAGAGACTCTAAAACAAGATCTTTCTAATATCCCAGTTTTGTTTAATTTTGTCAAAATGTTTTTTTTACGATTTGTTCTCTTATAAACAGAAAAATTTATCATGAAAAAAAACATGCAGCTGTGTGGCCGAGCTTACCACTATCATTGCTTTTTACATTGCAGAATCTTCTGTTTAGTCCTCCCTCCAACAGCAAGCCATTCTACAAAGGTCAGAATATGTACGGCCAGGACCTGGATCTGTATATCGACTGCTTTGTGTCATGTTTCCGTATCACACCACACAACAATGATGTTCTTAAAGTCTGCCTTAATGGCCACTCTCCACCAATGTACCACTTTGTTCTCGTCAACGCTTTACACAGAATCATCACTCAGGTAATCTCTATTTCAAAATATTATATGTACAAAGCAGAGTACAAAGGATATAATCATGTACTTAATCGGCTTTAATGGCCACTCTCCACCAATGTACAACTTTTTTCTTGTCAACGCTTTACACTGAAACATCATTCAGGTAATCTGAAGTTCAGAATCAGGGCTGTACCCTCGGGGAAGCTTGGGGTGTTGCAGTTACCTCCCCTGAGAATCTCCTTTTTTTTTTTTTTTTACTCCACGAAATAGTCACAAATTTGTTTATAAAAATTTGTGCCCCCACTAGGATTTTGTATTGTATTTAGAAGGCAAAGTTCAAAGGTATAATGTCATAAAAGTCTTTACCCATTACTTACCTTTGGTCTAGTAGTGTAGTGGTTAAACTATCGGACTAATGGCTGATGTTATTTTTAAACCCAGTGTGAGTGGTCTGTAAGCCCAGTGAGTAGGTGTTTGCTACTTGCATTGTGCAGTAGTCCACAACTAGTTTATCAAAAGCTGTGGAATGTGCTGATCTGTCTTTCAAAGCACACATAAAAAACACCTTGCTACTAATTAGAATATGTAAGCTACTTGCATTGTGCAGTGGTCCTCATCTAACTTATCAAAGGGTGTGGTATGTGCTGTTTGCTGATTAGAAAATGTAGCCTATGTGGTAGTTGTTAGTTTTCTCTGCCTTGATCATGAGTCGCGAAACACCACATGTCTGAAACACATAGTCACTAAATAAACTTTATGCTGGGGTGTCATTACACAATCGGTTCTTTTTGTTAACCTGTGGATTTATAAAAAATTTCATATTTAATAATTTTTTCGTGAGTTACAAATTAAATATTAAGAAAACCTGAAGTATTTATTTATTTAATGACACTCAACATAAAAGTTAATATCGGCGATTGGGTGTCACACTACGGTAACTTCAAAAGTTTTTCCTAACATATATACATTTTGTTTTCTAACATATACATACAAATCAATGATTTTTAAAACGTGAAAACTTGAAGTACGACTACAGCAATAGAAACCTCATTTCATTTATGTATGGTACAGTTTCACAATAAATAAAGTTTAGATTCACGTTTTTTTTTGTTTATTATTTCTACAGACTCGTCTTCCTTGGTGGCCAGACATTAGTTTGATCTATGGTAAAGCTGGTGAACTGAGGAACATGTTTACAGACATTGTCAACAAAGTCACACAAGGATTCAGTAGTCACAACTGTCCCAAGGTAAATGTTTGTTTAAAACAGCTGCAAAATCAGTGTAATGTTGTCAGGTGGTGTAGCAGTTTTAAACAAAATTGTTTTGAAGTTATGAATAGAATATTTATTTATCATCTTACTAGTAGTTTGTTCATTAAAATCATAGTTTCAATTCGGAGTAAAACCAATTTAATATTTGGCAAATATTTCTGTGTCGAACTGGAATTTAGTATGATAACTTTAAATATGGATTTGGATAATAGCATTTAAATTATCAAAAACAGCTGAAGGAAACTTTAAAAATTTAAATAGCATTACAAAATTAAAAACCATCTGTTAAGTGTGTAACATTAAGGCCCAATTTCTTGATTAACAATTCAACCTTGATTCACATTTCATCCTAAATTTACAGTTCAACCTTAATTCATAGTTCAACCTCAATTCGTAGTTCAACCGCAATTCGTAGTTCAACCTCAATTCGTAGTTCAACCTCAATTCGTACTTCAACCTCAATTCGTACTTCAACCTCAATTCGTAGTTCAACCTCAATTCGTAGTTCAACCTCAATTCGTAGTTCAACCTCAATTCGTAGTTCAACCTCAATTCATAGTTCAACCCTGTTCGGGGATGAGAATTTCCTGCCAGTCGACCCATTTCTCGACTTTTGGGGATTGATTTTGACACTTACTGCATCCTAACCCCTCTCTGTCTCTATATGCTCCCTCCATAATGACCCTCCTTTTTAGATCTGACCTGTTATCCCTGCTTGTTTTTTGAAGCACAAAACAGTTTAAGCAGTGAATCAAAGTGAGAAATCGGCCCTGAATGTGTGTACTTACGAAATAATCAATTTATATGATCCCTTTTGTTGATACATCTATTCATTTCTTCTGAACATTGCACCCTCTTTTGAAAAAGTTTCTGTGCTTGTATTTTATCTCAAGTTGTTTCTCTTTGACAGACGATAGCAAAGGTTACTGCCTCCATCAAGTTGACGAAAACCACTGATGAAACGCTCACAAGCTACAAATACATTCTGTTATGGCTTGTGAAGCTCATTAATGCCGACCCATACCTCATGCTGCATGTGAGTTTTAAATACTTCTATATTTTCAGGCTTAGTGACTAGAGCAGTGGATTTGAATCTCACTGCATCAGGTATGTCAGACTTAAAAGGGATTATTAGTATCATGTTAAAATTAGGACCTCATTTACAGGCAGTCAATTTTATGTTAATGACATATTTTGTAAGTGAGATATGCAAAACTATATTGGTTACCCAAAACATCTATATCATAACCCATTAATGAAAAGAAAAGTGACCTATAGTCAACCTAAAAAGAAAGAATCCATGTTGTCATTTATTTTATAAACCAGACGACATTCATGGCAGAAATTGTGGAATTTGATAACCACACCATTTAGATGTGTGTGCAGTAATATCACAAGTTGTGCACATGTTTGCTGCCAATGGACCATTACTGTGACCACCCAATGAAACATAAATATTTCAACATCCATAGTTTCTTTTTTGGTTGAGTATATATTGAGAGTTTGTCCTTTCTTTCTTTCTTTCTATATATTGAGGGTTTGTCTTTCTTTATTTCTTTTTTTTTTTAATCCGATAAAGATAATCATAGTATGGAACATTAGAATTACTGTATCTTTTATTGTCAAAGTAAAAGGTTAGAATTGCTTATCTGTTTTATTGTAAGAATGCTAGGGTTGGCTATTTAATAAAACATTTTTGGGGCTAATTCTACATTTTGGGGCTATTTTTGTTTTCAACCTGATTTTTTTGTGGTTTAGAATCAAGGAAAACCAGGACATGAGATTCAGAGAAGTACATTGGAGCTGATCACTGGTCTTGTGTCACTAGTCCACCAACAATGGATGCCAGATGTTGCACAGAAAGCCATGGAGGTTAGTTACTGAACTCTTTTAAAAATTCAAGCCTACTGTAATTTTCTTTAACACTGAACAGATGCCAGTAACTTTATTTTTGGTCGGCATTGAGAAAAAATACTTGTTTTTGGAAATGGAAACAGCAAACATCCATGTCAGTGAGGTGTTGTGGAGTGTTTTCTTTTTCCCACCCACTTTATTTGGGGAGGAGGGGGGAGGTAGCATTAATATTTCCAAACCCAAATGGGTTGGCAGTAATGAAATATTTATACACATGTTAGTTGGAATAAAATCAATCCAGTGTAATATTTGTATTGTACAGAGATGTAAAACTTAAGGAGTTATACTTAAAGGAATCGCCCCATGGAATTTAAGGGTCTTTATGCTCCAAATATTGATTACGAATGAAATTTACATGCATTTGTGATACTAGATCTCGCTTTTATATCACGTAAGACATTTTACCTGAACCATGGTATAGGCAATTCCATGTCGAGTTTATAGGTTATGATTTATTTGTCCATGAGCATAAATCATTATTATTTTTAAAATATTGATAATAAATGAGATGCAGTGGTTATGTAAGTAGTTGAATTAAGTATTATTATGGACAAATCAAATGTTTATATTTAAAATTAATTCTTTGTTTGGACATTAATTAGGTCAAGAGTCCGTGGGACTATGCGTTTAACTCCGTATTTTTAGCATGGCTTCTGGTTTTTAGAATGTGGCCCGAATGGAAGATTTTCATAAATAATCCCTCCTATGTAGGACTTTATGAAAATCTTCCACAATTTTTAAGTAGACACCATTTTTATCTATAGTTGAATTTTAAACTAATGTTTTTAACTCGTTGTAGGCTCTGTTATGTCTGCACCAGCCAGAGAACATAGAGCTGTGGAATCCAGAAGCACCAATCAACACTTTCTGGGATATCAGGTCTGTTACTATGCATAGTGTCTTGTGATAGGATTGTTATTTTTATCATTGTCAGAGAAAGTAAAAAAGTAAAGTTTGTTTTATTTAACAACGCCTCTTATCTTATCATCGGCTATTGGACGTTATTGTCAGAGAAAGAGAAATATAAAAGAAGGTTCCTTCTATCCATGTACTTTTTAGTGAAAGACTATTTTTATTAAACAGTTATTTAATGAAATGATAGGAACTACTTTTGCATGCAGATTAGGGCTGATAATTTCCTGCCGATTGGCAGTTTTCCGACTTTTGAGGATTGATTTTGATCCATGTCGATATTATATCTGTTCTCAAAATGCACAATTTCTTTTCTCAAAATACACCAGAAGGTAAATTTACTGAGGTCTCCTTCCTCGCAAGAGAACAAACCCCTCTCCCGGACCTTCACCCCTCTCAGTTCCTATACACTCTTGCAATGACCCACATTTTTAGGTCTGACTTGTTCTAATCCCTGGCAGATGAAAGTTATTAATAAAATATAAAGTGAATCATTTACAATATGCATAAAAAAACACTCAGACTGGAATGATACTTAAAATATTTAAGAGGCTATATTGTAGTATTAAGTCTGTTTTGAAGTCATTTTCATTTGTCATTTGTTAAAGCTTGTGACAGATGAAAATGGTTTGATGAGTGAATTAAACTTTATGATATTCAGTAGTTATTTTAATGTATGGCTTAAAATGTAAGCATCTAATAAATTATTTTAAACAAGATAAAATAATGAATTGTTTGTTCTTTCTCACAGCTCACAAGTGTTATTCTACATATCACAGCGGTTGATACAGCATCAAATTGCCAACTACACAGAGATTCTCAAGTGGTTACGAGACATCCTCGTATGTCGTAACCGCTTCCTACAGAAACACAGTGCCAATGCCAACGTTGGCAGCAACATTCCGGTCTGCATACAAGCTCATATTAAACTTGAGGTTTGCATCGTCTTTTATAATCTTTAATTTGTGTTTTAAGCTTTATCAAAAGTAGTAAAAAAGAAAGAAAATGTTATCTTTTGCATGACGGAATACATCCCAATGGTCCGTTTTCCATTCTGTCGTGATATTTCTGTATTGCATTACACATAATAGATCAGGGAAGAAAATTTCCTGTAGATCGGCAGTTTCCCCGACTTTGGGATTGATTTTGACACAACGATATTCCAAATCTGTTGAGAAAATAAAGTGGTGGGTGGGTTGATCTGGCAGAAGGTTCACAGCATATTACTCACATGTCATATGTAGTCCTATATATCTGACCATGAAATTTATGCAGTAACATGACACTCCTTGTTTAGGTCTGACCTGTTGTCCCGGATAGATGCTGATTAAGCAGTTTGCTTAGGTGTTAAACAAATATTTGTTTTCTTTTTAACATATAGTTCTGCAAACCAACCTCTACGCCAGTTAACATTTGGGAAATTTAACGTTTGTTCACATGGAGTAAACTTGTTTTTCAGGTTGTATTTTTTGTATACCTGTGGAGTATAGACATGGAAGCCGTTCTGACAGCAATGTCGTGTTTCCGTCTGTTGTGTGAGGAAGCTGATATACGTTGTGGCGCTGACGAGATGGCCGTCACGCAGCTGTTACCAAACTACAACGTGTATGCGGAGCTGGCAGCTGCGAGCACTGTCCTCACAACAGGTAGGCCGTGTTAACTTTACACACATTGTCTTACTGATGCATGCCCTAAATTCTGGAAGGTTTGTGATGGCAATTAATTGCTGATTACTAAATCATTCTCTTACATCACTTTGATTGTCATTTCAATGAGAATCTTCCAGATTTTTGATCTGCCTGATTTTTTTCCGTTGGATATTATCAAAATTTGTGACCATTTTGGGCTTTGCACAAACAACCAATTCAATTGTCGAACCAACATTGAGGTTCCCATGGCAATGCATGGCTGCCGCCATGTTTTAACATATTGAGAGAGGTAAATGTCTGGGATCTGTGTGCAGTGTTACTGTTTCTGAACAATACCAGCTTCATTTTTGTTATTGAAATTCCGTTATGAATAGAACATTTTACATGATTTATGATTGCATACAATAACAATGACTGAACTGCCTAGTATATGTCTA
This sequence comes from Symmetromphalus regularis, assembly GCA_032355785.1. Lineage (NCBI taxonomy): Eukaryota > Metazoa > Mollusca > Gastropoda > Neomphalida > Neomphalidae > Symmetromphalus > Symmetromphalus regularis. The sequence goes on from JAULBS010149680.1 coordinate 14,378, forward strand.
GAATCAATACAATTCAACGCATCCCCTGTCACTTTAGAAGTAAACTATTTTCCAGATTTTTGTTTGGTCAGGCCATTCTCATGTAATGATAAAAATGGTAATCTACTTTATAAATATATATATTCTAACTATTAATACAGAAGATAATGAAAATAGTAAAGATTTGTTATTAAGCTAGCCAGTGCCAACCAAAATATGGGTTTTAATTGTTGTTTTTTGTTTTGTTTTTTCCCTTAATAAATTAGTTACAAATCTATCTGACTGTTTTTGGATTTAAAAAAAACTATTATTGTTTTTTGTGCCATTGCAGATGGCTGCCTAGGACTTTGAGTGTTAGATGGTATGTCAGAGTTAATTGTTAATTTTTCATCTTGCTTTTCAGCTGATGACTTGGGTCTGTTTCAAACAAGTTATCAAGTTAGACAAAGTTACAGTAACTAGTGTCTTTGTATAATTAATCTTTGTTAATTGTTGTATTTATGTGACCCAATGTACCTTGTATTTTAAAGGAAGGGCAGCACTACAGAAAAGAATAATGGCTCTTCTTAGAAAAATAGACCAACCCACACCAGGCAATTCCCAGGTACAGAATCCGACATATCCTAATAGATAGTTAAACAAAGTATTCAGAATTTCGATTTCTTCCATTTTGGCCATTCTGTTGCAATAAATGTGTATGATGTGTGTCCTGCTATTTAAGATAACTTGAAAATTTAAAATCAAAATTAGTTGAGAGTACAGAGCAACATTTAAATTTTTTATACTATAATTAAGTTCATACTGTAATAAACAGAGGGGATGGTAGAGATAAGTAATTTTTCTGGACCTAAAATTAAATATGCTATTCAATTGTACATCCTTGCACTCATTTTGTATTTGATGGAGTCAAAGAAATATTTGTAATAAAATGTCATCTGATTACTACAGGCCTGGGAAGACACATTCAGAAACTGGGACATGGTCACACGATACCTTGAATCTTATCCAAAAGTCAAGTTTGACGAAGGACAAAGAGAAATAGCTGAAATGATCAAGTTAAAGAGAAAACCTCCACACCATCCAAGTACCGAACATGAGCTTGAAGTAAGTGCACAGTTACAGTGCAATGTGTCTCATTATAGTTTATTTTAATCAATCCAGGTTAGGCCTTCCACATCATTTATACATTTAGAATAATAATTAGTTGAACCGTATTTATTCGTCTAAAAGGCATTCTTTTTTTCCCCAGAACCAGCCTTTAAAACCCCTCGTCTTATAAGCATGATCAACCGGTAAAGTCAAAATGCTGTTCTCAACAATCTCTAGATACAATAGCTGGTCAAGAAAATGGCCAATTTCTGATTGTCAAGAGTTGTCTACCGTAACTTAATTACACTGTACTTTCAAAATGGCAGACCACTAAACGTATGGATAAATACTGTACATAAATGATGCATGGAAGTTAATTCTAGCAGTTTTTCAGCTCACTTTGGCAACATCATGCTCACAGGAATTCTCAAAAATTTCTTCCCATCTTACAAACAAATGGAAGTAGAAATGTCCCCCAGAACTCTCCAAAAACACTCCACGTCTTATAGGCAATGTCGCCTTATAACCGAATAGATACAATAGTTGTTCAAGTTCTACAAAGGTTACAATATGTCATTAAAGTTAGAATGATGTATTGTTCACTAATATCTTGTCTAAAAGCTTACAAAGTATGTTGTTTAGAAGGTCTTTGTTTCAAAAAAGTGATTTACCTTTACACTTTCAATTAAGACTTGTCAAAATTAATTCTGTGGTCTAAAGGTCACATAAAATTGTTTTATTTCTCTTTAGGATCAGCTGAACGAGTGGGCTAACATGACCGGATTTCTGTGTGCGTTAGGCAGTGTACGCTTGCAGAACAAATCTCAAAAAGTCAGGTAACGATAATCAACATTTTCCTTTAAAACAGTTTCAATTTTTTTTAACAAAACACTGATATTTAAAAGGGCTTATACCAGTTATTATACACTGTAACCCATCTTTAATACTACAGCCTTCATCACAATTAAATCTACATGTTTCTTCGAATTTCCTGTTTAGAATATACATCTAATTCAGTTATAAAAGATTAGTTTGCATATAATTTATTGTGTGTATATATATATATATATATATATATATATATATATATCTTTATTAAATTTTACAAATAATTTTTATAATCTTGAATATCAATAATATATAAATTATTTTGAGTTGAGAACTATATTTACAAACTGTTTTTATATTCTTGAAATTTGTTAATTTATACATTATTTGGAGTAAATAGTATATTTACTAACTATTTTAATTATGTTGAATATGAATAATTTATACATTATTTTGTTTGTTATCAGCACGACTGCGTTGTCAGGGCTGCAGGTGGACACCGGACGGAAGAGCAGTTTGATGCAGAGCTGTGCTAACGATTCTCAGTATTGTCCAGTCACACAGTGAGTATCTTAGTCAGGCCCACCGAGAGGGAGGGTCAGTTGGAAGCCTAAGTGTCCACAATTTTTTTTCAAAATAGATATATTAATCTCAGGTTACCAGGGGCCCTATGCAACACCCAGCCCCGGGACCTACTGCCGCTCTTGATGGCCCCAATTGTAGTGGCTTTGTTTTGACAGTTTCATCTTATATCTGATTTGTCTTTCTGTTTTTTTAACTATTATGTGTTTCAGAGTTAAACTATTTATCTATGTATTTCACTGTGTGTATGCTAGAATAGGAGTATGTATTTTAATTGTCTCAATGAATTTTTAAGGAAAATCATCTGACATTCAAAATAACAAAAACCAAGGCAGAGGTATTCCTTACAGAACCCATAGATTTCCTGAGAAATCATGTTTATGGGCCCTAGGTTCCTGAAAGGGCTTTTTATGGGTAGACAGGTTTGTCTATTGAGTAATTCAGTTACTTTTTTAGGATTTTTGCTTAGACCCTATTTTCATCTGATGGTTTGATTCAGAGTCATTTGATCATATATTAATGTGTTGATGCTCATCTTAAACGGCTAATTACATCATATTGTTGTTATTGTGTTTCAGATTTATTGGGAATCTGTTAAAACTGCTGATTTTTCAAAATGAAAAGTTTGGTGCTCAGATTCAGAAACATGTGAAGGAGCTGGTCGGCCATGAGTTGAATCCAGCATTATACCCCATACTGTTTGATCAGATCAAAGTGTCTTTAGACAAATACTTTGATTCCACTGGACAGGTACTGTAATTTTTATGTTAACCAAAAACACATGATCGGCAACCGAATCTACTGTATTTGACCTCAAATAAGCCTATGCCTGTGAATAAGGCCATCCCTATTTTTAAGATATTTTAAAGAATTAGGCACTTATCCATGAATAAGCCCATCCCTAAAATTTCAAGAATTTTGCGGCCATTGTTCTTAACGAATTCCTGCCTGTAATAAGAAAAACAGCCTGCCAGAATACACCATCATTCATGCTTGGTTGAGATAAAACAAAATAAAACATTCTACTTATCATCGATTATTTATATCACACATGTAATAAATTGTAATAAAGTATCTATTTGTACATACAGTAGTAATATTTAATTCTCCTTCCCAAATTAATACGCTTAAAATGTTGATTATTTTGAGGTTTTTAAAAGTGATTTGTGAGCTCATGAAAATGAGAAAACTAGCAATACCTGTAATATGTTTAGAGAATAATTAGTTAAGTATGTTATTACAGGTATAAAAAAAAAAATGTCTGATATATACACTATGTCAGAACCTCAGTGGTCCAGTGGTAGGACATTGAACTACCAAGCTGAAGACCATGGTTCAAAAGCTATCGGAGGCTGGTTCATGCTTGACTAAATGTCACTATTTCCAAATGTTTGACATCCAGTAGGTTATGATTAATAAATAAATGTGCTCTAGTGGTGTCGTTAAACAAAATATACAGTATGTGGTTAATGTGGTTATCAAGAACTCAAGACAAATTTTACTGCCTGTTCTTTAATTTTTAATATAATTTTAAGATAATTTATATATTTATGATTTAGCATTACAAAACAGTTTGTTTCTAGTGTTTATCATTTATCACGATTGTGCTATGTTTGTATTGCAGGTGATAGTTTTGGACATGAACACACAGTTCATAGAGAATGTCATCTTTATCATGAAGAACATTCTAGAGATGAAATCCGACCAGCCGTGTGAATATCTTGGTCTAACCAGCATCGAGTCTCTCATGCTTACCATTGTCAGGTTAGTGTGGCTCTTTCTTTCCCGTACAAATTTCTTTATCATTTGTCTGCCTCTTAAAGGTGGAGCGGGATGTAGCTCAAACGGTAGCGCGTCTGCCTGTGAACCGGTCGGTCATCGGATCGATCATTCTCAGTGGACCCATTTGCAGTTTGGGCTATTTTCCGTTCCAACCAGTGGTCCACAACTGGTTCATCAAAGGCCGTAGTATATGCTGTTCTGTCTGTGGAAAAATGCATATAAAAGATCCCTTGCTGCTTATCGAAAAGAGTAGTCAATGTGGCGGCAGTGGGTTTCCTCTAAAGACGTATGTCAAAATTACCATATGATTGACGTCCAGTAGCCGATGATGAAATAAAAATCAATGTGCTCTAGAGGCGACGTTAAATAAAAAACAAACTTTACTTTAGAAAGAATTGTAGGACTAATACACGGCTAGCTCTGGTACAACAGAAACATTTGCCAAATTATAGATCTATAAAAAATGTAAAAAATTGAAAAAGTAATCTTTTTTCTACACTTAAATACATGTAGCTATTATTAAAAGAAATTATTTTGCCAGATTACATTAAAATACGCCAAATCTTTTTTAATTTCGCCATTGGCAAATTTGGTTATTTTTTTGGACTTGGCACCACTTTTTCCATACAATAGACTCGTCAAACCTCTCTTACCTAAAACATGAAATAAATTTTATATGTATTTGCAAGTATAAAATAAAAGTAACCAATTTGGGTGAATTTTGTCCAAATGTATGCCAAATTAGGCCAAAATTTGGCCTCATTGACGATATTAGTATTCTTTTGTCAAAAATAGTTGTTTAAAAGATTTAGAAGTTTCAGAAATATAAAATAATATAACCAAACTGACAATTTGAAAAAATCTGATTTTGACCAATTGTGTTTGAAGTAGGACCAATAAGACTGCTTTTTTTTTGGACTCAGCACCACTTTTTCCATATAATAGGCTTGTCAAACCTCCCTTACCTAAAAGTCTGATAAATGGCCTCTATCTCTTGGAGTAATTCTAAGTTTCATTTCACCAGTTTTTATTTCGGGTAAAGATTCTAATTTTCATTTCACCAGTTTTTATTTCGGTTAAAGATTCTTAGTTTCATTTCACCTGTTTTTATTTCGGGTTAAGATTCTTAGTTTCATTTCGCCAGTTTTTATATTTGGGTAAAGATTTTAAGTTTCATTTCACCAGTTTTTATTTCTGGTAAAAATTCTAAGTTTCATTTCGCCAGTTTTTATTTCGGGTAAAGATTCAAGTATCATTTCAACATTTATTATTTCGGGTAAAGATTCTAAGTTTCATTTCACCAATTTTTATGTCGGGTAAAAATTCTTATTTTCGCACGACGCATTTTATACACCTTTAATAATAATTATTCCCCCCCCCCCCCCCCTTTGGAGATGAGCCCGCCCACTTTGAAAATCCGTCCTACGGGCCTAGGTCTCGGCTGCGCAATGGTTAAGCTGTAAGTACCACGTTTGAATAAGCCCTACTTATTATAATCAGTATAGCTCGAAGTGCACTTGGACCCATCTGCAGTTTGGGCTATTTTCCGTTCCAACAAGTGGTTTAGTACTGACTCATCAAAGGCTGCTCTATGCGCCATCTTGTCTTTGGAACGATGCATATAAAAGACCAATTGCTGCTTATCGGAAAGAGTAGCCCATGTGGCGGCAGCAGGATTCCTCTAAATAAATATGTTGGAATGACTAGGGATGCAACGATATACCGGTTTGCCGAGCGCAATACTACCGCGATATGGTTTCGTGTATCGCGATATATCTACCTAATGAGTATCCATCTATAAAATCTATGACTTTGACAGTAAGTTATAAAAATAAAAGTTAAACTTAATTAAAACACATAAATCTACTGTGTCTATAACTTATCTTTTTTCATCAGAAATTGGTACAGGTCTGCCTGCTTAAGATATGTTTAGTAATGATAGTATCAAAATATGAATTTACCACATCTTGGTAATTAATCAAACTGTACTGCAATATGTATTGCAATATAGATTTGCAGTATCTCAATATATTGCAATACAGTTTTGGCCCTATATTTGCACCCCTACAATATTATGCATCTTGTCACTATAGGTGTAGTGGAATCATTTTGATTCAACCAATATCATATTAATGTTTTGAAAAAAAACTACTAATTTTAATAACAAATTTGTTTTTCATCAGTGATATACTAAATTTGTGTTTATTTACCATAGATTTTTGTTGTTAATTTGTTTCAAGTCAATATATTGTACAGGGGTGAAGTAATGGAGAATTTTTTGCTAGCCCACCAGACCAGTACAAACTAAATGTTACTAGTCTGACAGAATTTCTACTAATCCACCAGCCTATAGAACAACATATAATTTTTTAACAACAGAGCAAATGTATGATTATCTGACATGGCTTATACAGAATGGTAAATTTGAGGAAAAAAAAAAAATGACTGTCAATGAGAAAAATACAAATCGCCCATTGGACTGGTTGTTGCATTTTTTAAATCGTCCGTTAAATTTTTTACTCACATTTGGTGAGCATGTGAGTACTTTCTGCACCCCTGTTGTATAAACATTTTAATATAAGCATCCCCACCATCACCCCAGGATTGACATCCCTAAATAGCTATTTTCCTTTCCAACCAGTGGTTCACAACTGGTTTATCAAAGGCCATGGTATGTGCTGTCCTATCTGTGGGACGGTGCATATAAAAGATCCCTTGCTGCTTATCAGAAGGAGTAGCCTATGTGGTGGCAGTGGGTTTCCTCTAAAAGACATATGTCAAAATGACCATATGTATGACGTTCAATAGCCGATGATCAGATAAAAATAAATGTGCTCTAGAGGCGTCGTTTTAAAATAGTGTGTGTATGAAATGTACATGTGCAAGTTAAAACACCCTACTACAATAAAGTAAAGTTTGTTTTATTTACCAATGCCTCTAGAGCACACTGATTTTTATCTAATCATTGACTACTGGATGTCAGTCATATGGTCATTCCAACATATTTTTAGAGCAGACTTGCTGCTGCCACATAGGCTACTCTTTCCGATAAGCAGCAAGGGATATTTTATATGCACAGTCTCACAGACAGGACAGCACATACCAAGGCCTTTGATGAACCAGTTGTGGACCACTGGTTGGCACAGTAAATAGCCCAAACTGCAAATGGGCCTACTGAGAAGGATCAATCCGACGACCAACAGCTTCACAAACGAATACTCTACCGTTTGAGCTACATCCCGATCCAAGCTACGAAAGATATAGGATAGTACCAGAATTAAAATCTCTTATTGGCTTCAGAGAAATTATTTCCAACCAATCACATTCTGATGGGAAAAACGACTAAAAAATGGCAACGTCTGACAAAAGTGATTTATCTTTTTAAACAGAGTGAAAACAAAATGTCACAAGTTTGAGCAGTGAATATTTATCATTTATCATGAGCGGGATAAAAATGGTGGGTGTTACCTACTCCGATGTTAATTAATACCAAACAGGGTGGTTAATTGAATAACGAATTCGTTATCTCCTCCATGTTTGTCCACGCACAGGTAGCTCGAGGCACACACTTTCTGTTATATGTTTGTGACATTCAAAAGGAAACTAAATATTTTCACAGTACTTACAGACTCGTATCAAGATAGTTCTGTGTACACAGTTTTAGAAACCATGGAAACGAGGAAAAAATAGTGCCATTTTGTAAGGACTATGGTAAAGTGGGCTGTGTCGTAACATTGATAGAAAACATGGCACGGGATGAAAGGTCCAATCACGTTATAATGGAGCTAAATCCAACTGCTCTCTTTCACCATTCATGTATTGATTTTTTCATATAGTTTCCGTCTTTCAAACTGTCATCACTCTATTTTACTAATTGGCTAAGCATGTCAAAACCACTGGACCAAGGAACCAAAGGTTTAGCCACTTAAAAAAATTCTCGACGATTAATTATTTTTATTAATTAATGACAATGCTGGTAAACTGGGTGAGAGATGACATTTAAAAGATGATGAAAAATGTTCAGCTAAAAGTAGCTCAGTCGGGATTTGTCTTACTGCGACACAAACTCATAATACATGCATTATTACGGACATGTTTTAAACATGATGTAAGAAATATTGATTATTACCTTTAATTAATGACTGAAAGCCACACAGTGGATCAAATCTAATCAGTCCGTACATACCTGATCCGAACCCAGCAGCAAGATAGTGTACGTTTTTATAACACAGTTTCAGACAGGCATACAAGGTATAGGGATTTCCGGGGTCCTAGCTTCCATATATGCAGGTTCGCAGCTGTGTATCACCTGAGATTACAATTTTTATTATTATTATTAAAATGTATAATGTAAATGTGTGTATACTCTGTGTACTTGATGACCACCATACAACACTTAGGGAAATGATGTCATAACCATGTACTTGCATACCACCTGAAAATCCCAAGCTAGGCCACTGTTTACTAAAAAAAAAATGAAAACATAAATACGTCCAAAAATGCCTCCATTAACACCAAGATCTTATTACAATATAAAAATATAGATATTTTAGAATACAGGTAAATGAAATGGCATTGTAATTTAATGGTATCGTAATGCCATACTAGTTACATGATGCTGTTGAGGCTTTATTAAATTCAGAACTTCGGTGGTCCAGGCATAGAACGGACTCTCAAGCTGATGACAGTGGTTCAAAACCTGTTGAAGGTTGGCTCACACTTGACTACATGTCAAAATATCCAAACATTTGACATCCAATAGCTGATGATTAATAAACCAATACGCTCTAGCAGTATTGCAAGCCTGGAAATAATTGTTCTTGTTCAGCTGGTCAAAATGTCCAGCATCAGTCAGTTGGTGCCTGACATTAAAGTAAATGTTCCTGACGTACAATTTAATATGAACAATTTAAACAAAATACACAGTTTAGTTTTTATGGTATATGCTTTTTATTATTTAATTCTTCACAATTTATTCAACAGACTCAAGCTGCATCAAGCTGACTTTACACAGAAATGTTATTTTTTTACTAAAAGTTAAAACATGAGTGCTGGACAAAATGACCGACACAAGTTAACTTTGTGACTGTCAAATCTTCCTAAATGACAAATTTGTACTGGTCAATGTCCTTGACCACCCACTTATTTCCAGGCTTGTATGGTTAAACAGAACAAACAAAACAAACCATAGAACTTATTAAAAGTCAGTTTATTAATACACAGTTACATCTAACTACAGCTGGGAGCAGTGTGTAGCTAAAACGGTAGCGTCTCCACCTGTGAAGCTGTCGGTCATTGGATCTATCCTTCTCAGTGGACCCATTTGCAGTTTGGGCTAGTTTTCATTCCAACCAGTGATCCACAACTTGTTCATCAAAGGCAGTGGTATGTGCTGTCCTGTCTGTGGGACGTTGGATATAAAAGACACCTTGCTGATTATCGGAAAGAGTAGCCTCTAAATAAATATGTCAGAATGACCATTTGATTGACGTCCAATAGCCGATGATAAGATAAAAATCAATGTGCTTTAGAGGCTTCATTAAATAAAACAAACTTTACTTTTTACTTTACTAATGACAGCTGATTAAACACTGAACTGGGATTTCATAAAACATGTTTTTAACACACTGCCTCCTGTCCAAAGACTTTGTATTTTATGAACGGTACTTAGACAGATTACTGGCATCAAATGTGTATCTCTATTACTTAAGTATCTGATACTAAAACAAAGAAACAATCATCAGTTAACTCTTAGACACATTTTGTGTTATTTGGACCCATGTAGTGTGTATTACTTATGTATGTGATATTAAAACAAATAAACAACCGTCAGTTAATTCTTAGACACATATTGTGTTATTTGGACCCATGTAGTGTGTATTACTTATGTATGTGATATTAAAACAAATAAACAACCATCAGTTAACTCTTAGACACATATTGTGTTATTTGGACCCATGTAGTGTGTATTACTTATGTGTGTGATATTAAAACAAAGAAACAACCGTCAGTTAACTCTCAGACCCATATTGTGTTATTTGTAACCATGTAGTGTGTATTACTTATGTATGTGATATTAAAACAAAGAAACAACCGTCAGTTAACTTTTGGATCTACATTGTGTGACTTAAACACAAGGGTATCATCCTATATAGTCACACTACCCTATCATACTCTGCCTTACAGCAAACCTTTGAACGCAAGTGAAATTGTCAATTAACCCAAAAAGACAAAGAGTTCTGACTCTCGCAGAACGGAGAATCTCTTGCCGTCAAGCCAGTGTTTTCTTTTCATCTGGGCAAGAGCTTCTCAATGTAATTACAGCATTCAAATGAGAGGGATTCCATGAGAGGCGGATTCACCTTGCACCGTCCACAATCTTGCTGTAAGATGAGAGAAGCTGCAGTCACAAGTACACAACTTGGGAGTTGCCATCAACTGACACAAATAGAGGAACTCATAATTACCAGGGCAGATACGTACCAAATAAAAATAGTAGGAAGCCAAAAACAGTCATCATGCAACCTAGATTGATTGTCTCAGAGGAGAACAGAATTTTTTTTATAAATTTCTGGAAAGTGATAATCTCCTTTTAAGATGAAACATTGAAAGTGGTCTAAATTAAAAGATATTTACTGTAGGTTAGTGGTGCCAACAACACTGGGGAGGAAGACACAGGCATTAAATGGATGTGTAAATGGATGGATGGATGGATGGATGGAATGATGGATGGTTGGACGGATGGACGAACGAACGAACGGAAGTTTGGATGGATGCATGGATAGACAGAAGAGTGGGACAGCTGAATGGACAGTTGGATAAATGGAAAGATAAATGGAGGGATGGGACAATGAACGGATGAACAGATGAATGGATGAATGGACAGATGGATGGCAAGATGTATGGACAGATGAATAGAGAGATTGAAAGATGAATGAATGGAGGGAGTGGTGATCAGATGGATGGATAGATAGATGGACACACAAACAAACTGACAGAAAGATAGATAGATATACTAATAAATTAAAAAGGCGGATAAATGAAGGAATCAAAAATGATGTTTGAAGTGAAATGTGATATTAAATATAACCTCAGAGTGCCAATATGTCGTCTCTACTAAAATGACCGTACCGTAATTGCCATATCTGTTTATTAAACACTGGCAGTACATCACTCCCAATCTCTCAATTAGTGGGTTTGAGAAACTTCCTCATTATGTATTTATTCATAGGTGCTGTACAAGTCTGTTGCCTTGGGCCCCTCTATAGCTGCCATTATTAATATATAGCCTACTTTGTTCAGATAAATGTCTCTACTTGTATATTTCTTTTAATCTAATATGTGTCTGTTAATCCATTCATCTGTATACCTAGTGTGCTTATCGGAAAGAGTAGCCAATGTGGCGGCAGCGGGTTTCCTCTAAACACATATGTCAGAATGACCATATGATTGACGTCCAATAGCCACTGATAAGATAAAAATCAATGTGCACTAGAGGCGTCGTTAAAAAAAAAAAAAAATTCTCTATACCTAGTGTATGTCTTTATATCTGAGTAGTCAGCCCACCCATTTATTTGTCTATTTAATGTGACCAATGCATTCACTGACCTGTCCACATATATGTTGATCGTTTACCCTATACAGTTATATAACTTATTTTACAATCATTTGGAATCACTGATGACCAGAAGTTATTAAATATTTGACAAAATTAGTCAAAGCTTAAAAGGTAGAACAAATTTTAAGAATGAAAAATTCAAAGCCACGTGAAAAATATGTCAAATAAGAGTGAAAAATATGTCAAACAAGAGTGAAAAATATGTGAAAGAAGAATTTTATAAAAAGAAAGGATTACTTGTGTAATGACACCCATGACCTTGATTAATCAACAGCTAATGGGCATCGGATGCAGAGAATTTGTGACGCATCATTCACATTTACAGAAGACAGGCAATACTTCCACAAAGATTACTCTTTTGATCAGCAACAAGGGGTCTTTTATATACACCTTACCAAAGATAGGACAGCACATACTATAGCCTTTGCCATACCTGTCTATAATAACTGGCTGGATTGATAAAGTTTTAAAAGACTAAAGTTCCACTGTATAAAATAGAATTAAAACATTAAAAATCTACTTGTAATTTGTAAAGGATTTGTTTGCTTTGAGTGGTTTTCTTCCAACAC
>JAULBS010149681.1:0-12217 GCA_032355785.1 Symmetromphalus regularis
CCCCCCCCACCCCACACACACACTTTTTGGACAATGGGGTGCTCCGCCCGAAATCCTTCTCGTATTCTCATATACACATATACACGCATATATATTAATTGATTATTTGTTTGACGACTCCACTGCACAAAAATAAATATCGGCTATTGGGGCCCTAAACACAATGCCTTCATCCCATATTCTCCCCTATGGATTGGCCGCCATTACGAACACAGTCTATAATATACGAAGAGCACCACAATGATGTTATATTTATTAGGTATTTTATTAGCTGACCGACATGCAAATAGAGACTTCATGTCATTTGTTTATTAGATAACGCCGTCAGCTGCACATTAGTATGTAATAAACCGACATGGGGTCATTACGACATCGTTACAGCGTCGCAATACGGCTTGATGCCGCACAACGTCTCACTTCAACAAGGGATCGGGATCTAGCTCAAACGGTAGTGTGTCTGCCTGTGAGGCTGTTGGTCGTCGGATCGATCCTTCTCGGTGGACCCATTTGCAGTTTGGGCTATTTTCTATTCCAACCAGTGACCGCAACTGGTTCATCAACGGTCGTGGTATGTGCTGTCCTGTCTGTGGGACAGTGATATAAAAGACCCCTTCCTGCTTATCGGAAAGAGTAGCCTATGTGGCGGCAGCGGTTTCCTCTAAATAAATATCAGAATGACCATATGATTGACGTCCAATAGCCGCTGATAAGATAAAAATCAATGTGCTCAAGAGGTGTCGTTAAATAAAACAAACTTTACTTTACTTTTTACTAAAAGTGTAGAAAATTTCCGATTGGCAAACCATGTAACATGCTCTGCCTGGGATACGAAGTTTCAAAAAACATTTTGAAAGTCTTTTCCCGTGATACTCCATATCCAACCAATCCCAGTGCCACCTTTTTTTTTACTGATAAGATATAAATCAATAAAACAAACTTTACTTCAGACCTTCTATTACAGTACCAACTCTTGCTTCAAATATTTCTTCTCATGTCTATCTTTATAATAAATCAATTAAAAACTAATATATATGAGAGACATCCTGTTTCCAAGTTACCTCAAAGCAATGGTTATAATAGCTGAAAGAGGTGCTCGAGTGAAGACAGGTTTTGATCTCGCCAAACCTTTTGTTAACAGGAACTGAAAAAAAACCAGAAAAAGTATTACAGTACTATAAACCTAAGAATATCAAAAAACAGCTAGATGATTCTGTGACTCATCATTTTATTGACTGATTCTGTGACTCATCATTTTATTGACTGATTCTAACAAACTGAAATCCTTCTCATGATGGGACTCAAGAAATTTCAGTGTGGCAATTATGATGCTGGTAAAAATAGACACAGTACAGCTCATCAAACATAATTATAAAATTGTGAATATACACAATTTTTAAAAATGGTAATATAGCAATTCATGGAATAAACTATTTATAAAACCCCATGTTTCTCACAATTTAATGCATGTCTCATGAAATGTAGGAAAGAACAAACTCATAATTCCAGATTTTCCTTTCTTTATGAGGTATCTATTAGTAACAGAAACAAGCCAATTATAAAATGAAAGGAATGTAATCCATAAAAACATCTCATCAGTTTGTTTAATCATCAGCTGTCAGGGGTCAAACATGTCGTATTTTTTGACACACCATTTACTAAAAAAACTTTCCGCCTCTACATAGGAAAGAGGCGTGGATGCAGGATTTCAGAAAGGGGGGGTCCAAATGTGATGGGTGAATAGGACTGGTTACTTTTTACGTCCTTCCACTTGGAAAATGTATATTTTAAAAAGTTTTAATTTTAGAAAAAGGGGGAGGTCCTGACCCCCTGTACACTCCTCTGGATCTGCTACTGGGATATTTATTTTATTAGAGGGTAAGTATTTTATGTACCCTTTCTTTAATAAATAAAAGAGAACATAGCAAAATACTTTTTTTAAATGTAATTTGGCATAAAAGCAAGTAATGGAATTGGAAAAATTGGAGACAACTAAAGAATGTGGAAACATAACTTACTTGTCATCCTCACAACGTCAAGGGTCACACGAGTCCATGGGACCTAGACAAATATAGTTCATAAAAACCTGGGCTGCTTACTGTGCCAACAATACGAAAACATTTTTGGTGAAATCATGCTTAAAAATATTATCCAAACAACTAGATCATTTTATAAGCCAAATCGGCAACTGTCATGATCTTGTGGAAAATTCCCCAACACTTTGTGAAGTTGCTTTTTTACAGTGAAACTATCATTGAAACTAAAGCGCCTGCTCTTCTTTGGTAACAATTCCTTACAAAGAAGGCAACTGTCATTATTTAGCATTTTTGGTATTACCTTTGAAACTGATGTTTCTGATAATCGCTGTATTTCCGTTTATTTTTCCTCTCTTCCATCATTCATTATTTACATCGATAAGGTGAAGGACGATACATTGAAAGCCGAATTGTGATTGGATGCTTCTTATGATTGTGAGGATAGTTTCCTTAAGAATAATGTTTCTTGATGAAAGCAATCTAAACCAATATTTAAGCATGTGAAGCAGACGAATGCATTCCATGGAGTGTCAGGTCTCAATTACGGTATGAGGAAATTTGTGAGCCTATAAAAGATTTTAATATCCCCTGTGCCAGTGCGTTAATAACTATGTACTAGTCAAACCACACATACATAAAATATATATTCATACATAATTACATACTTGCCATCGCAATATTACGCATTTACACGGTTGTTGGACATTCCTTTTTGACTGGGGATCCCGAATTTCGATAACAACAACAAACAAAACAAGCAAACAAAAAAACAGAAGGAAAAAACAACAGAAAATAAATTACACTTGAAAAACCATCAGTTTGTTGCTAGATGATATTTAAGGAAAGTTAGGATATAAATATTCTAAATTTAAGTCAGACAGTTTATAGGTGTATTATTAGACACTAATGCTCGTCTGTTTAGGAAATCTGCAGACGCTGAGGCAATAAAAAAAACACTTTAGGTGAAAATTGATACTCAGATACCTCGAATTCGTAAGCACAGACTGGCTCTGTTGCATCATCATGCATTCCAGGTTTAATACTTGGATGTAAATAACAGTGTTAATAGTCAGCCGTGTGCGTGCCTCGTTTACCTGCAGGTTTTCTTCTTAGTAATTACATACACGTGGTTGGATGTATTTATTTTATTTTTAACATGTGTCTGCTATATTAACCACTGAATGTTCGTCCTTCGTGATCTTTATTTCTCTTTAAGTATCCTTCTCTTTCGTGATCCGTCCGTCTTTCTTTGTCCGTTAGTCTGTCTGTCTGTCTGTCTGTCTGTCTGTCTGTCTGTCTGTCTGTCTGTCTGTCTGTCTGTCTGTATCTCTCCCCTCCTCCTCTATATTGTTTGTTTGGTGTGTGTGTGTATATATATATACGTGTATACATCGCTGTCTGTCTGTCAGTGTGTATGTTTGTCTGTCAACATGTATATATGTGTGTGTATCGTGCGTGCATATCTCTCTTCTCTCTGATTTGTTTCATATGTTATATCTATATACATATGTCTGTCTGTCTGTCTGTCTGTCTACCTATGTATGCGTGTGTCTTTCCGTACGTATGTTTGTGTTCCAATCTCTGGGAACACAGTGAAGTTCTTTACAATGACATGCTATGTTTGTTTTTTCCCCTACCTTTTAGTTCTTCCGTTCTACATTTTTAGAATTCACTTCTAAATTACTAAAACTTTCCACAAAATTTATTATGGTTAAACATTAACTCGCTGTTAACTCAATATGCTCACACAACTTTTTCTCATCTCAGAAAAAGTCCGAATCTGTGTATATGAAGATGGTACTAGAACAAATTAATAAGAAAATGTAATCGTATTATTACCATAATCATTATATGTATGTCTGTCGTTAAAAGGTGCAACGATGTACCGGTATACTGGTATATTGAAATACTTACGGTTACCGAGCGCAATACTTACCGTGATATGATTTCGTGTATCGCAATATATCTATCTAATGAATATCCATTCTTACAAAACATATGACTATGACAGTAAGTTATAAAAATAAAAGTTAAACTTCATTAAATCTACTATGTTTATATATATATATATATTTTTTTTTTCATCAGGTGTTGATTCAGGTCTACCTGCCAGAGATATGTTTAGTAATTAGTATGATAGTATGAAAATATGACTTTATTACATCTTGGTAATTAGTCAAACTGTATTGCTGTATGTATGACAGGCCCGTAGGAGCAGGGAGGCGGGGTGTGTGTGTGTGTGGCTCGGCCCCTCCATTTCTTTCGCCAGTTTTTATTTCAGGTATAGATTCGCGGTTTCGCACAACACATTTTATACACTCATAATAATTAGCCCCCTCTTTGAAAAATACACCCCTCCCCCTTTGAAAATCCGTCCTACGCGCCCGGTATTGCAATATGGGTTTCCTGTATCGCAATATATCGCAATACGGTTTTGGCCGTATCGTTGCACCCCTATCTGCCGTAAATATGTCTAAGTTTGCGTCGAGTTTCAAAGAGTCCCGAGTCTCAAAGGGAGTGCTGTCGTGTCTGAAGTTAACGCTTGTAAATGTGTTTTGCATGTGTCTGTCTGGATTTCACCTCAAAGTGCACAGGAAATGTAACAAAGAGGAGAAATAAAACAAAACTGCTGCTTTATGATTATAGGTTGTGACGTGGGATTGAACGATAAACGCCTCGAGAATGTCGACGATTGCGCAGCTCAGCGGCTTTCAAGTATGTGCAGTGACGAAGAAAACAAATAACAATAATATCCAATTTTAAATACCTGGATACGTTTACAAGGCTTGTTTGTTTGTTTTAAGATTGTCCTGAATAAAAATAGAGACGTTATTACGAGACTATTTCTACATTTGTTTTCAGTGAGAAAAAAGGAAAGGAATTGTTTTAACGACACACCCACATCATACTAATGTGAAATAGAAATTCTACTAATCAGGGGGGACGGGGACATATCCCCTCACGTTTTGGAAAGGGGTGACTATATAATTATCCCCCCATACACGTTTTTCCTCGAAAACCTTAAATTAAAATGCCTAAAAAATAATCTTTACCAGAAATATACCGAAGAACACTGGAGGTCTTTAATGGCGTCAATCCTGGAGATATGGGGGGTGGGGACACATTCCCCCACTTTATGAACAGTCGGTGCTCTCTCCCCCACCCCACCCCACCCCTCCATCTTCCAGGAAGCGAATTTCGACCTTGCTACTGAGCAGTTACATTTGCTAATCATTATTCGGTTATAATGTCATTTGAGGACCAAATATAATTCGTTAAATATATAAAATATATTGCTACTAATCGAAAAAGAATAACCTCTGTGGAAGTACCGATTTTATTTTATTAATCATCGTCTATTGGATGTTAAACATTTGGTAATTATGACATGTAATCTTCAGAGGAAACCTGCTACATTTTTCCATTTGCAGCAAGGGATCTTTTATATGAACTGTTCCACGGATATGACAGCACATGCCACGGCCTTTGATATACCAATCGTGGGGCACTGAATAGGGAAGGGAAAACCAATCGGTATACTGATTTGAGTAACAAACAAAACACAAAAACATAATTATAAACAATTCATTCTTATTGCGAACAAAATAAAATACAAATGCTTGTAAATATACACAAAAGTGTAAAAAACATAAAATTAAAATCTATACCCAACGAGACAAAACTAGTCTTTTTTTTTACATTTGTAAACATAAACAAATTAATTTTTATACTTTTATGTATTTCCAACACAAGCACAGCTGCTACTGACATAAAATTCCTTCTATCTACCTTCAGTTAAGGTGTATATAATCCCTACTATACTTCCTAGTAAAAATAATAAAACTGTCTGTATTGAACAACACTGGCAGAGAATCCACTATAATTATTGTCCGGTATATACAAGGTTTGAACCTCAAAATTTGCTAAATGTTTTTTCATGGTTTTAGGTTAAATGTATACAATAACATTAAATAATAATAATAATAATAATAACATTAATAACTAAATAATTAAATAATTAAAAAAAATTAATTAAAAAGAAAATCTTTAAAATCAACCAATAAAAAATCAGCCAAATTAGGCCAAATCCAATATGGCGGTTATTTCAACTTTTATGGAGCAGATAACAGGCAATATTTTAGGTGAACATTTAAAACATTACCCGATTAGTCTGCTGCGTTGGCGTTATACATCTAAGTGATTTTCTGTATTTATTAATTAACCTATTTTCTTGTGAGTGCTGTGGATCGGTTTGACTGGTTCTCAACGTTATATATTACCATTACAAGTGTTAGCATGCAAATCACTAGAAACATTCAGTGCGAAAAGTGAACAGGGGTGCGAGTCAGACTACTAAAATGAAAGAAGAAAAAAGTGTTTTAAACCATTTAAAAATGCTAACTCTGAGAATCAGAGAAATAAAAAACTTGCTCGCGAACTGCAATTCATCTTGTCCTTGAACATAACCGCGATGTTGCCTAAACACCCATATGTTTGAGAATCATCTCACGCTTTCACGCCTGCTTGTGAATATCACGACTGCGGTAAATAAGTATTTTATTCCGTTTTATCAGTAATTAGACTTTTAAAATGCACCAGGATGCACCATTTGAATTTTCCTTTCGAAACAGATCACACGGGACTTTAACTACAAAAGCATTCTCTCCTTTTGGCCTTCGCTTAATTAAGACATGTTAACTTTTGAGCGCCAATAATTATAAATCAGTGTTGTGTTCAGGAGTGCGAGAACTCGCGAACTATTTGACTGTTACAATCGTCTTCTCCAGCACACATTTATTTAACATTACGCGCATTAAGAAACAAGTACAAATTGTAACAGCC
This sequence comes from Symmetromphalus regularis, assembly GCA_032355785.1. Lineage (NCBI taxonomy): Eukaryota > Metazoa > Mollusca > Gastropoda > Neomphalida > Neomphalidae > Symmetromphalus > Symmetromphalus regularis. The sequence continues at coordinate 6,876 of JAULBS010149681.1, forward strand.
AATAAAGGAAATAGATTACAATGTCTTGTAACAAGTATCAGATTATCAACTGTTGATTTATCCCGAAAATTCAACTATTGCAGTAAATCTATTAACAAAATATAGTTATTAGGCCTTTTCTAAATATTTATTTGGTTTGCGTATTCAATAAACCTACAGTTGTGAATGTGAAATCAAATTAAAATTGGCTTCTAATGTTTGTTGTTGATTCTAGATAGAGAAAGAGAGAGAGAGAGAGAGAGAGAGAGAGAAAGAGAGAGAGAGAGAGAGAGAGAAAAAGAGATAGAGAAGGTAGAGACTGAAAGATGGAAGAATATACTAAAGCGATATAGAGAGTGACAGACAGACAGACATGCAGACAGACAGAAAATAAAATTAAAATAAAAACACGTGAACTAAATATTACGAAAAATGGATTTAAGTAAACATATTTTCAACACGTAGATTTATAGGTCATAGAATACAGAGAATGTTGTTTACGTCTGGTTTTGTATACTGAAATAGTAAATGGCAACAACTGTTACAAACTGAATGACGGCTAAATACGTAACGGGACATTCCGAAGGGATTTTTCAGCTCACGTTGTGCGAGGTGAAACATTCATGACATTCACGATTAGTCAATAACGCTTAATTCAGTGTTTGTTTGGGATTTGTTACATAGTTCACGTAACATGATCAAACATATCTCGCCATCTGGAAAACCTCCAACTTAAGTCTACTGACGCAGCCAGGATTTTATATTGGGTGGGTGGGGGCACCAACGATTGCAAGATAAGGCCCGTGCAGGTGTCGGAGGTCAGGTGGAACAGTTGGCATGGGCTGGGTGGGCCTATATTTCAAATATGGCCTGGGCCTATTACCAGCTTTGCACGGGCTATATAAAAGGTGTAGGGGAGAAAACGGTGCCTTTGGGGGTGGCCATGGACATCATGACATTATCTGGCTACGGCAGTGCTTAAGACAGATGCAGGGTACAAATTTAGCATATCCCCAACTAGTCTAGAATATTAGAAACAATTCAAAAACAAATATACTAATTCATTTGGATTGTGAAAAACAGAAAATCCGTTTTATTTGCATATATACGTATATTGATTCTCTTGACAAAAAAGTGGATGATAAACAATACACATTTTGACTCAAAAAAATTATTATATAGAACACTAATTCATTAAACGAATTTTATGTATAAATAAATATTTTACAAAGTGACGATGATGAAAATGATCAACACAAACATTAAAATCAGTAATAACATAAAATATCGACTATGAAGCTGATTTTGTCAACAATGTTAAAGCTAGTAAACGTATAAGAATTAAATATATAATTCTAAATTATACGACCCGTCATATAATTATGTGTGTAACGGAAACTGGCCAAATAGAATTATAGAAATAACAGAATACGAACGTGTATAGAATATTTTGACACACTGGGTATTTTAGGTTTAAACAAAAGGAAAATGGTTGGTAGCCTGTTTATAAATAATTTCACTTTTGAGAAAATTTTAAGACGAAACCTAATTTTTAATTTTGTTATTATTATTTCGTTTTAATATAAAAACATTTTTTTTAATGTTTCTCGAATTTTAGACTTTTCAGATGCAGTTTCTGTTATCATGGGATCCAAATAATTTTTATTTTATATTTTTTTTATCTCGTATCTCTTCCATTTGACAGCGATGCAGTATCACTTATCATATACTGTACATATGACTATAATTATATTAAACCATACCACGTACATGCATTGCAAATGACATATTACATGTAAAGACACACCTATGTACATGTCTGTGTAATATACAAGTATATTACAATTATTCATATACACGTTCTCCAAGACGAACATCGACTAGTTAGCTATTCGCTTTTCAAGTTTGACTACTGCAAGGTTATCTTATCAATCGTACGCCTATGGACACCTACGGCACCTCCTACATGCCATTCAAAACCGAATTTAGGAAATGGTAATTTCCACTGAAATGTTTCACCACGGCGGTCATTGAAATACACATCAAACAATTTTAAGGCTTTACCATTTGATTTGTTGTATATAAACATAGGTGACTCATTTCATTGAATTCAATTCGACTCAATCATTTACAGCATTCAAAATGTTCAAGATATCCCATGGATATTACGAGAAAATGAAGAATAAATAAATGGAAAAATCCATTCCACCTCGTACGTAAGACGAACAATTCATGTATTTTTTGTAATGTATTTCCAAAAGAAATCAGCACTGAAAGTCTTTATGCAATGGGAAGCATGTTCTTTTATTAACCAACGTTAGATGATGACCGTATACGAATTAACTACACATCATGGCCGTGCAAAGTGCGTCCCCAGATTCAGTACAATAACAGAGGTTACACTTTTCCCAGTACTTTTCACCTGGTTTATATTTTCCACACATCTTGAGTTTGTTGTCTATACGTCTAATGAAATTATTGGGAGCTGGCGGCACTTGGATGTGCAGTTTGAAATCTGGAACTACTGATGGCTTTGAATCAATGCTAACGTCGCCAGTCGGTTTTATGTCTTTTTTTTCTAGTTCCACTTTGGCCTCATTGTCCCCGGACAGGTTACAATTCCTTCTGTGACAGACATTGTTACCCCTACTGTCACAGCGGCAACGTTTACACCCTTCGTTCCACTCCGAACCAACCTCGCATTCATTTTTATGCATTTCAGTGTCTAAATTACTTCGACTGCGCGTGCAATGGTGGATGCGCACGCAGAACGCTATACCAGACACATGGCACGTGCAACGCTTACAATTGTGATCCCATACCAGTCGACTTGGACAGAGAATAGATTTTAACCGGAATCCGTCTATTCGTTGCGCCACTTGTCTTGGGTTACCACATGTCACATCACCAGTGGAGTTGCAGAAACATCTTTCCGCACCATCATACCACCGAGTTCCAAGTTTACAATCCGTCTTTTTATCGAATAAAATCTCCTTCAAACGTGACGGTCTGGTGTGTTTGACGATCCATCGTTCATTGAGCGCTTTCTGCTTGGTCAGAACGTCGTTTATACAAGATGGCACCCCGTCCAATCCACAAATGCACCCGCTGTATATTCCACAATCCACAGGGAAATCGCGCAATCCGTGAACACATCTAAAATCAGCATGACACACGATGTCTTTTTGACGACAACGACATCGATAGCATCCGTCAGTCCATTTCTCTCCAACGTTGTCACACGCGGCAACTTCCGTTTTTCTCACGGAACAATATTCTTTGGTACAAGAAGGCCCAAAGTCTGTGCAAATACACCAGTTGCATCCGTCATACCACTTGTCACCTATAGACAATTTTTTTGGACATTCTTCTGGTTCATAAGGCATAAATCCTGTTGTTAAACCGAAGATACAAAACAGCACACAAAGAAATTCCATATCTCAATGTCTTGTTTTAAAAAGTTCTGTAGCGTTCTTCAAATCTCCTTTGTATCGTTACGTTATTATAAGCGTCTGTGTTCCTCTACATTTTCCAACGAATAAAACGTCCTAACAAACACCAGCTAAATCCTATAATAACAGAGGTATGTATTTGAAATAAGATTATCGACGCCTGAGCTGAAATTAAGGTATTTTCTCTGTTCTCAACGTAACTTCCACCAACGTTTTTCTCGGCATCTGGAAATATATCTTATCGTGACTGGTGGAATTTTTGTGAATGGAACAGCTTGAAGAAGGCACGGTGACCTAGAGTTGGAAGATTCCAAGTTGGTTTTCCAGAGCCAATAAACGTGAATGTTATAGACGATTTTTTTCTTTCACGCATTCTAATATATACGTCGCCTGCCGTTTGTTACTCATAAATTTGACCCAATTTTTCGGCTGTCTGTTTACAATGGGATAGCCGACCAGTAAGAAATAGCGTTATACACTTGTAATTATCCCACGGCTTGAGGGTCAGGAGTATATACAATCACTCAACCATGAATACAGATACTTATATATCAAAAACATTCTTACATATATAATCCACTCACCATAAGGCCAAAACAAAGCAATACCCTTGGTTCGGGACACATAGATGATGAAAATCAGGGTAGGTAGGTAGGCATAACAATATTTTTAAAAAATAAAAAATTCAGAAGGTTAATTTTTGAATTGTTCCTGGGACAAATGTGGGACACTATGACTAGGCAAATTTGGGGAAAAGTCCACTTGATGCCAGAAGTTGATGCAAAATTGAGACTATACACTAAAATCCCTCGTCTTCTACTGGCAATACAACCAACAGTATGGATCTATCATTTGAAAAGAACTGGGCCGCCAAGATTGTCAGTATGGGACTTGAAGGATTCTCAAGTAAATATCACGGAACTGTGTATGAATGTATTGCAAACTCAAAGATTGAAACGAATAAAGTTTATTAAAATTTAAATGTTGAAAATTCAGCATCAAATGTTCCCTTTAATATTTTACAAGACAGTGAATGTGAGCTTGAAATACTGAGGGGCAAAACTGCTAGGAGCGCCGTCAGTCATTTGAAGGGCGCCTATAACGTATAGTACTTATAAAATGTAAATATTGTCGCTATAAAGGGCGCCGCAAATTACCGCGGAGAGGCAAATGCCCTCCTTGACCCTACCCGGGTGCGCCGATTCTGAGATTGATGCTTAATATACTACTAAACTGCATAATTTGTCACAAGAAAAGTGGCACTTTAAATCAAGTTGCAAGGTAATACTGACCTTTTAAATGTAATAAATTTATTTGAGAATAGACACGTTACCATATTAGTAGGATAGCTACTCTACAGAAGTGACCACTTGAGCAATGTGAAACCTGTCAACCATCTCAGAGTCCTTTTAAGACAGGTGCCTTCTTAATACAAGCACTATTTCTCTAAATGACATCATTTCAGTTTTGTAATAGCAGAAAGAAGCTTGGTAAAGATACCTGTTTGATATTTTATTATCTGTGTGGAGGGGTGGAAGAAATAAATATACATACATACATACATACATACATACATACATACATACATACATACATACATACATACATACTAACTTACATACATACATACATACATACATACACACACCCATACATACATACATACATACATACATACATACATACATACATACATACATACATACATACATACATACCCATATATATATATATACCCATACATATATATATACATATATACATACATATATACCCATACATACATACATACATACATACATACATACATACACACACACCCGCAGACACACACTTTATTTATTTATTTATTTAACGACCCCCCAGCACAAAAATAAACATCGGCTATTGGGGGTCACACTATGGTTAATT
>JAULBS010149692.1:0-12216 GCA_032355785.1 Symmetromphalus regularis
GACCATATGATTGACGTCCAATAGCCGATGATAAGATAAAAATCAATGTGCTCTAGAGGCGTTGTTAAATAAAACAATCTTTACTTTTTTCATTGTTATTTACAAATTCAAGGTGGGGTGATTTATTATTTATTAATTTTTTTTTTTTTTTAATGAAAGATACATTATTTTATTTATTTTTATTGCTTTTTTGTATATTTTGTTAATGAAATGAACATCAAAATAAGCAGAAAATAAATTAACAAGGCTTTTTAATAGACATTTTAACACACCATCAAGTTCCACTTTTAAAGTATTATAGATTTTTGTTAGTCCAAAAATATATATATTATTTAAAAAAATCCAGAGTGTTACCCCAAATGCTGAAGAGTCTTTGAAAACATATTAAATAAATTAAGTCCAAGACTAAAATGAGGAATCTTAGAATCTTTTTTTAGTCGCGGACTAAAGTTCTTTTTGTTTTCAAGGTGTATTTTTCTCTTATTATTAAAAATAAAGTGTACTTTACACTAGAATTGCCGTGGAAAATGCTGTCGACACTATTTCTCCACAGCATTTATTTTGCCATGGACACTTTCTTAATTGCAGTTGTTGTATGTTTATAATAATTCAATAGGTGAAATGTAAATATCTCAATTACATTTTGTCAAATAAAGGATTTTACGATTGAAAACATGATGTTTTAACTAAATAATATAAAGATTGTTAATTAAATTAAATATCCATTCAGACCTGATACCATTAGACACAAATTACACAACAATAATTAAATTTATATTATAATCGTTACAGTTTAAAGGTGTCTCATTGGTCAAGCCATTAGCAACGAGGTTTGTTCATTTCTCGATGAACATAAAATGACGTCGTCATGGAATTTATTTTTTACAACTGTGTTTACAAACTCTATTTAACCTGGGTAGTTATGATGTCACTTAAAAATATTAAAAACTATGACGTGATTTAAAAATATTAAAAACTATGACGTCATTTAAAAATATTAAAAACTATGTCATTTAAACAAAAAATCTTAAATATTCTTGAGTATTACTTTGCAAAACTTTCCCAAAATAAATGAAAATAAAACATGAACTTGTTTGTGTGTTTACTAAAAATGTATGTCCCAAATTAAATTATATAGATTTTCTGTTATTTCTTTTAACCCTATAAACCCGATGATCCGGTTTACCGGCTTGACGTCATGATGCGTATACCCGAGAAGCCGCTTTTCCAGCTTCCACGTGGTCTTGTTTATAAACAATATGGGGAAAATGTATCACGATGGTTCTGGTTCTTTTTAACCAATCAGAAATTGTCTAATAGCTTGGCTAGTAGCGGATATTACAAATACCAATTTAGAAATTATTTTTCGTTTTTTTCCTCTTGTTTTTTTCTACAAAAATGAACCGTGTGTGCATTAGCGCTGAATAAGCGCTGCCTTTGATTTCGTCAGACAAGTGTGAGTTGAATAACAATACATAGGGAAATAAATATGACTTTGAAATTGAAACAGACAATGAAATAGATGATCAGCCTGTTGTAGGCGATAGCAGTTATTCCGATGTTGGAAATGAATTATTTGGGAATTTTGAATGTGAGGTAATTCATTGGTGTGGGAGCCCAGGGTGGGGGTGATTTTAATTTTTTTTGCTTAGGGTTCAAAGGGTTAAATTCATCGAGGTATGAAAAAAAAAAAATCTGCTAACTTTGCTAACGGTTTGCGGATGTTTTTTTTGTTCTAACCCTGAAGAATCTAAAAGAAATAAAGAGACAATCCTCAATTACATATGAGATGAAAAGTTTTGAAAACCCTTCAGTGGCTAGCTCATACTATGTCATAATGACAAAATGTTTGATGTCCAGTCGTCGATGATTAATAAATCAATTTGCTCTAGAGGCTTCGTTAAATAAAACAAACTTTACTCTTTTCTCTCCAAATGCACCAAGTCAATAAAAATTGAAATTAAATAAAAGTGAATGTACATGTAAGTTTTAAAATAAGCAATAAAAAATGTTTCTCTGATCTTATCATTAATCAATAAAAAATTACATTTTTTGATAATTAATATAATAATTCAATATACACTGGATAAGTTGAAATAAAAAAAATTAAAAACTTTTTTTTTTAAATTATGCAATAAAAACATATTTTATTTGATAACAGAAAAATACATATATAATGGAGTATGTAATTCATTTAAAATTAAAGAAAAAAATGTTTTATAACATTTAAATATTCAAATAAGCTATAAAATTTCACATTTTCTCTAATGCAGAAACTTTTTCATATATATAATACAAAGACTCTTTCAAAATTAAAATTTAAAATGTATTTAAAAATATGTGCTAAAAACTTTAAATTATTGGATAAATACTAACATCTTTTCTATGCTCATTAAAATAATAAATAATATTTTTAAAACATGCAATAAAATCTTTTATTATCAGATAAACACTAACATCTTTTCTTTGCTCATTAAAATAATAAATAATATTTTTAAAACATGTAATAAAAACTTACATTATCATATAAAATACTAACATCAATAAAATAATAAATAATATTTTTAAAACATGAATAAAAACTTACATTATCATATAAATACAAACATCTTTTCTATGCTCATTAAAATAATAAATAATATTTTTAAAACATGTAATAAAAACTTACATTATCATATAAATACTAACATCTTTTCTCATTAAAATAATAATATATTTTCCAAACATGAATAAAAACTTACATTATCATATAAAATACTAACATCAATAAAATAATAAATAACATTTTTAAAACATGAATAAAAACTTACAATCTCCGTCACAAAGCAAACCCGAATGTATCAGACAAACTATGATAAAACTGTTCCAGTATAAGATGCTAACAAGACTGTCAATATGCAGTAAATCACACTAGATGGGGATCACACTCATTCACACAGGGACTTGTTGCTGTCATTAAATACAACCAAATTAGATGAATCACTGTTTTGACAATAAGCCAAGACCACCAGCCACCATCACCAAGCTCATTGGACCAAACCCGACTCATTAGCAGTGACTGGGCAATGTTTGACAATGGACTGGTACACAACACCGATACATCATTGGTCATGATCGGTGAAATTGTGTGAGTGTCATTCTCTCCACTGAGTCTAGCTTGGGGAAAACCATTACCCGGCTAATTGCAAAATCTCTTTCACTTAATTTGTGCTGAGGTTTTAATTGATGTAGCTTCCCAGCCAGCTTGTTAATTTCTAATTAATTCCTTATCCATTATGATGACAAGTGGAGGATCGTGAAGGGAGGAGAATGGAAGAGTGGAGGATCGTGAAGGGAGGAGAATGGAAGAGTGGAGGATCGTGAAGGGAGGAGAATGAAAGAGAACAAATACAGAGAACTGTTGTTATTTAAGATCACTCATGATTCAATGAGTGGTCTGTATTTTAATTTTTTAATTTTTTTTTTGTAATTGTTGTTGCTGATCTGAATGGAAATTCCAGAGAAAAAAATTGCTTTGTTTTTTACATTGTTTATCTTCTTTTTATCTAATGAGACTCAGGTTGGTTGGTTGTATTTATTTTCGTGCTTATATTCAATAAAGGTTCAAGCACACTGTCCAGGGCACACAGCTCAATTTCCTATGCTTTCTGTCCAAAAAAAAAAGTAAAGTTTCTTTTATTTAACGAGACCTGTAACAGCAAAAATTGCTTTTTATCTTATCATCAACTATTGCACATCAATCATATGGTTATTAAAGAAAATGTTTCTGACACACAATTTAATATGTTAAATATAAACAAAATACACAATTTTGTATGTTTTTTTATTATTTAATTTTTATAATTTATTCAACAGACACAAGCTGCATGAAGCAGACTTTATACAGAAATGTTATTTTTACTAAAAGTTAAAACATGAGTGTTGGACAAAATGACTGACACAATTAACTTTGTGACTGTCAAATCTTCCAAAATGACAAATTTCTACTGGTCAATGTCCTTGACCACTCAGTTATTTCCAGGCTTGGTATATTACAGTACAAACTATTATAAATAAAACATACATCAATGGGAAACAGAAGTGTACACAGCTGAGAGATAGTGTCTAACTGAGGTGCAGCTGGTTGTTAGATCAATACCCTTCATTGGACCTAATGGGCTATTTCTTGGTCCATTACAAAAGATATGGTATGTGGCAACATGTCTGTGTGAAAGTGCATATAAAATATCCCATGCTGCTGGTTGGGAAGAGAAGCTTATGTGGTAGTAACATGTTTCTTCTGTGAACCATGTGTAACAAATTCTGTGTGTTTAACACTTAATATATTGTGACCAGTTTTAATGCTAAAATAGGTTTAAAAATAAAATGCATCAACAGAAGTTTTCACAAGCAAGTCTGATTACAAGCAACAGATTATGGAATCTGTGACATTTTAACGGCACATACTTGTAATTCTCATTTTAAAAAAAATTTGTCTGTAATATACTAATATTACACACATGCATTCACACACCATTAAATCTGTTCTCAATTTGAATACTAGGCAAACTCTAAATATATAAATCTGCCAGCATCATACAGGCCATACCACTAATACATTTCTTTGTGCACTAGAATGGATTCTTTTAAACAGTGAATGTCAAGTCATGCTTTTCCAGTAGCTAATATCCTGCATGCAGATGTAGCAAAAGACAACACCTTCTGAATCCACCCACATAAAAACACAAAGCTAATGCAGCTGAATAAATATGATCTCAATACAATAACGATGGCAGTCTTCTCAGAGTTTTTGTTTTCCTGGAGACAAGACAGTTCAACATTATCCAATATCACATTATGGAAGGATGCTGAGAGGTCCTGATAGTTGCTGTCATACATAATTGGTACCATGCATATATATTTATTATAGAGAACAACTCTGTAGGTCAAGTATTTCACTCTGCTATGTAACAAGGCTGTATTGCTGAAATCTGACTTTACGCACATGGCAAAAAAATTGGGAAATTTAATATCACTTTACAAGATATTATAAATTTTCAGTTATACCAAAAAACATTCAAGGGATATTTTAGTGTTTAGGAAAGGATTGTTTGTTTAATGACACCTCAGCACAATGTTTATTTAGTTGCTATTAGGTGTCGACATACAGTATTGTGTGACACATGGTCTTTAGAGGAAACCTGCTAATGCCACACTAGCTACTCTTTCTGATTAGCAACATGGGATCTTTTATGCACATACCACAGCCTTTGATAAACAAGTTGTGGACCACTGGTCAGTGTGGCTTACACCTACTCACTGAGCCTTGAGGAGCACTCACTCTGGTATTGTGATTAAAAAACCCATGCCTTGACTGAGATTTGATCCCAGTACCTACCAGACGTGAAACCGACAGCTTAATCATTGTGCCATGGAGGCTGGTATTTTAGTGTTAAATTCATAAAGAAAATTGATACGAATTAATAAAGAAAACGTTTATTTAATGACATTCCAATATACCAGTTGTTTAATTATAGTCTTCAGAAATAAATAATTGTTTAACAACATCTCAGCACATTGGTTAATCGGCGGTCATTAGGTGTCAAACTCACAGTATTTGTAACATAAAGAGAAATAAATCAAACAATTCCACTGAAGGTGATTGATCCACTGACCCACAGCACCTCAGAAAGACACTTTACTTACTAGATAAAATGACTGATACATTTAATTTTATTCACGATTCCGATGAACTCATTGTTGGTGGGGCGAGTCCATTTTTAAATTTTATTCTATTATGAATGAATGCTCAGATCAATGAAAATTTGTACAGAAGCAAAGGACAGCCAGGGTTGGGCACATGCACCCAATGCATTACCCTTGGATCTGCCCTTGATAGCATGTTAAATCTTAATGGGAAGAACCAGTGCTGTAAGAAGAGACCCTCAGTGGTCCAGCGGAAGAATGTCAGACTTTCAAGCTGATGAGGAGCGGGATGTAGCTCAAATGGTAGTGTATCCACCTGTGAACCAGTCGGGCGTCGGATCGATCCTTCTCAGTGGACCCATTTGCAGTTTGGGATATTCTCCATTCTAGCCAGTGGTCCACAACATGTTCATCAAAGGCTGTGGTATGTGCTGTCCTGTCTATGGGACAGTGCATATAAAAGACCCCTTGCTGCTTATTGGAATGAGTAGCCTATGTGGCGGCACCAGGTTTCCTCTAAATACATATGTCAGAATGACCATATGATTGACGTCCAATAGCCGATGATAAGATAAAAATCAATGTGCTCTAGAGGCGTCGTTAAATAAAACAAACTTAACTTTTATTTTATTTAAGCTGATGACAGTGGTTTAAAAACCATCGGAGGCTGGCTGACACTTAACTACATGTCAAAATAAACAAATATTTGACATCCAATAGCCAATGATTTAATAAATCAATGTGCTTAGTGGTGTCATTAAAGTTAAACAAACAAAAGAATAAGAACAATACAGATGGAAAGACAGTCAAATGCCAGAGGATGAACAAATCCAAATAATCTGTATTTTTCTACAAAGTTCCATTTACAATAATTAATGGCATGACAATAAATCTATGTCTGTGTAACAGCAACATCAATAAGGTGACACAGATAATGACGTAAGTCCGTGAAAGTTAAGAAGCTCAACTATTCTATTGGCTTAGAGTTAAATATATTATACAAGGAAACTCAGTGACACACATCTAGATGAGTCAGACAAAATAAATCACAAAATGTAAAGCATATACCACAGGTGTACATACAAAATGTACATGTATATATATACCATTATATGTATGCACATAATTACATCTACATTTATATGTAAGCAGGGGCGGTGCAGACGGTATGACTGGTAAGGCCATTGCTGTACCACTTTTTGAAGAGGTACAGCCTGGCCGTAACATTATTTTCTATTATTTCTTATTTCTGCAAAAGTAACAGTTCTTCGGAGGCTCGGCTGCCTTTGGCAATCTTGAGCCATACCACTATTTTTTACACTGTGCCGCCCCTGGTATGAACAAGGTAATGCAAGAACTTAAACATGCATATTTTATTTTCAGTACATTTTAATGTCCTACAATGAATATTTAATGACTTTTCACAGTTAAATTTAATGATCAAGCATGGAACTGCATATTTATGTGCATAAGAAAATCTGTCAAAACATATTGCCTTTAGCTTTTCTCTGCCAAGTTGTAAATAATCTTCTAGACAGTTAGGAAAAAAATAGTGCTATATTTGTTTCTCTCCCTGTGATGCAATTCCAATTCAGTCTTTTAATGTTTTATCCATGATCTACCAGCCAGGTACTTAGAAATAAATAACATTAAGGACGAGTGTTCACTCATTTTCAACACAAGATTAAGTTAGTGGAGGTCTTCTTTTTTTTTTAGTCACTGTTTCTTTTTAATGTAAAAGTTTGTTTTATTTAACGATGCCTCTAGAGTACATTGATTTGTATCTTATTCTCTTCATCAGTTATTGGACGTCAAACATATGGTCATTCTGACATATTTCTTTAGAGGAAACCTACTGTCATCACATAGGCTACTCTTTCCAATAAGCACCAAGGGCTCTTTTATATGCACTTTCTCACAGACAGGACAGCACATGCCGCTGATGAACCAATTTTGGACCACTGGTTGGAACAGAAAACTGACTAAACTGCAAATGTATCTACTGAGGATCGATCCGATGATTGACCGAATCACCAGTGGATACACTACAGCTTGAGCTATATCCCACTGCCGTATTTCTTCTTAATGCGCGTAGCTGAAGAGGCACAACAACCACCTAACGGATGGTCATAGATCTTTAAATTTGTCACCTTTAACGGATCAATTTGGGATATTTTTCATTGCAGACAATGGTCCTTGACAGTTTTACCAGACTGTGGTATGTGCTGTTCTGTCTGTAGGAAAGCACATTTAAAAGATCCCTTGCTACTATTTAGAAAGATTAAGCAGGTTTTCTCTGAAGATTGTAAGTTGCAAACAATGTATGTTTGGTTTGTTTTGTTTAACGACACCACCAGAGCACATTGATTTATCAATCATCGGCTACTGGATGTCAACCATTTGGTTATTTTGACACAGTCAAGTGTATGCCAGAATCCAATGGGTTTTGAACCACTGTCATCAGCTTGAGAGTCCGATATCTACCACTGGGCCACCGATACTCATGTTAATAGTTGCTGAATAAACAATGTGATGGGCTGTCGTTAAACAAATAGTACTTTCAATAAGATGTATGCTCAACTAAAAAGGTTTGGCAAATGTTATTACACTTGCAGTAAGTCGTACTCAGATGAAAACTGTCCTCTACATCTGGAAATCAAAGAACACCAACTTTCAGCTTGTCTGAAAACCATTCCACGCAAGATATCTTAAATGAGGATAGTAATTTTGCCTATGTTCACATTTTGCTGAATAAAACAAAAATGACAAAAGGTGAGCTTGGTATTTTCAAAATACTGATCTTCTGCTATTTCTAAATGGATAAGATTGATGCCACTCTTTTCTAAATAACAATTTTTTTTTAAAAAGCACATTTTAAAAATGAATAATTACAATTTCCATGAGTCAGCCAAATCATTATAAACCAAACCAGAATGTAGAAACCGACTAGACATTTAATTCTCCCGATCTGTGGTCTAAAAATCTTAACAGCTCTTTAACCGTTAAGAGCTACATCTATAATCATAATAAAATGTGAATGGACACAAATAATGAGTCACAGGAGCTTGAAAGTATGGAGAATAAGTAATTTTTTTCCTTCATGAAACATGCTGAATTTGATCAGCTTTACAACTGTGTGTTGAATAGCACCTGAACGGGAGACCAACAACACTTCCATTGTCATGAAAATTGACAGTCGGTAGACGTTCTATAAGCGTATTAAATGTCTAGTCAAGTGTTTTGGTGGTTTTTTTTGGCAAACTTGTCTTGACGTTAAAACATTTTTGTTTCCTTAGCAATGTTAGTTGTCTTACAGGCTTAAAAAGTTAAATGCAGCAATTCCCTTGTGTGTACAAAAGTAGAATGTCCAGAATTGATATGAATAGGCACTTGTAAGTAAAAGAGAAGACTTTTAATAGTGTTCAAAATACCTAACACATACCTGTAAAATACTGGCAGATTTTCAAAATCCAAATACTTATCTTAACAACATGTAGTTTTTGTAAGCAGTTGTGGAGGATATTTGTTTTGGGGGCGGGGGGGGGTCTGGATGCAATAAAAAATACAATAAAACCTCAGTGTTTTTCTTATTATTAGCTTTAATCAGTTACAGGCCTGTGGAATTAGAATATTTATTAATGTATAATAATAGCCATCTGGGCTAGTAAATAAAAAAAATCCACTAGCCCACAGTTATTATCACTAGCCCGACATTAATTTTTATTAAAATCCTATGGCCACTTTCATTTGTCACATATATGCTAAAACAAACCAATTATCAGCAGTTTTATATTGCAAGAAAACCAAAAAGGGGGAAAAATAACAATAACTAATTAGAAAACATACATGTACATTCCTTATTCATCGTTGAATATTCACAGACAAATTCTGATATTCAGAAATGAGAGCAGCCCCCTCCAATACGAATTTCATTTCAATGCCTCTGCAATAAAATGTCCTATGTATGAAACTGAAAATTATCACACAATAGGTGCAGATGCAGGATTTCAGAAGGGGCGGGGTGGAGGGTCCAAATGTGATGGGTGAATAGGACTGGGGAAAAATGGTTAATTTTCACATCCTTCCACTAGCAAAATAAAATTAAAAAATATGAGAAAAGGGTCTTTATAGATCAGATAACACTGTGCGGTTTACGGAACATTTTATGAATTCGGAAGTCAACATCAAAGAACTCAAAAAAAAATTCACCCGACGGGCCAGTGGAATTTGATGTTGAGGAATTTGATGTTTTTTCACACTTTCGGGCAAGCGGGCAAGTGTAATTCCGTAGGCCTGCAGTTATCAATGTTAATGTTTTCACTACTTTCATGTACTCTCTCTCTCTTTGCAGGTAGTTTTAAAAAAATAACTTTTATAATTTAATTTTTTTTCACAACACTACTAGAGGACATTGATTTATTAATCATCTGCAAAACTGGATGTCAAACATTTGAATTTTTTTTATTTTTGTCACTGTCAAGTGTGGGCCAGCCTCCGACAGGTTTTGAATCACAGTCTTCAGCTTGAGAGTCTGCCACTGGACCACTGACTCTCATTAAAAAATTATTTCAAACATCCAGTTTTTTTTAATACCAATTGTTTTTCATATTTTTGACTGAATAAAAATTTGAAAACAATTTGCTAAAAAAGGCTTTTTTTTTAAAAGTAGTACAGGGGCGTTGGAGCCGGGGGGGCTGCAGCCCCCCCACAATAATTTAAAATTTTAATGTTATTCTTGTGTTTTTTGGTAAAGTCAGTTGCTTCTTAGTATTAGCAGCTCCCCCCAATATGAATTTCGTTCCAACGCCACTGTCTAACAATTAAAAAATGAAAAATAAAGGTTTATGTTTTTTGTAATCTACTTATAAAGCTTATACTAGTACTATTTCTTTTTTTAAATTTGTTAATAATATATATTGACAAATATATACAAATGCTTACACTGTACACACACACACACACACACACACACACACACACACACACACACAAACACACACACACATATATATATACATAAAATGAAAGAAGAAAAAAAAACACTAATTCTATAATGGGATATTTGAGTTATAACATTTTGTTTCGTACTTCTATTTTGACATTTAAGAATGTAATGTTACATATGGATTAGACTAGTCTATCATATAGTGAGAAACTGTATGGACTATAACTCTTAATGCTGTTCACTATCTCAAAATGTAATGTTATATATTATAGAGTGAACCGTGGTTTACCACGTAGAGAGAGAACCTAAATATGATAATTCGCAATGAGATTTAATGTTTCAGGATGTAATGTTACATATGGAGTAGACTGTAGTTTATCATATAGAGAGAGAAACTATGGACAATAACTCGCAATGTGATTTACTCTTTCGTAAAGTAATGTTACATATTTAGTAGAATGTAGTGAGAAAACAAACCTGTCTGGACATAGTAGTTAGATCAGCTGTATGAATGTATGAATGACAACTCACTATGTGATTTACTGTTTCAGAATGTAATGTTAAACATGTAGCGTGTACTGTAGTCTTTCATGTAGTGAGATAAACTATATAGATGATAACACAATGTGATTTACTTTTTCTGAATGTAATGTTATATATTTAGTAGACTGTAGGCTATCATGAAGTGAGAGAAACTCTATGGATGATAACTCACAATGTGATTTACTGTTTCAGAATGTAATGTTAAACATGTAGAGTGTACTGTAGTCTTTCATGTAGTGAGATAAACTGTATGGATGATAACACACAATGTGATTTACTTTTTCGGAATGTAATGTTATATATTTAGTAGACTGTAGGCTATCATGAAGTGAGAAAAAAAAAAACCTGTATGCATGTAGTAGTTGGATAAGCTGTATGAATGACAACTCAAAATGTGATTTACTCTTTCGGAATGTAATGTTACATATTGAGTAGACAGTAAGTTATCATGTAGTGAGATAAACTATATGGATGATAACTCACAATGGGATTTACTCTTTCAGAATGTTATGTTACACATTTTCCGAAATTGGAACCTGACTAATATACATGAAACATGGATGATCGGCTAAATAAACAGTATTAAAATTAAATAGAAAACATTTTTATATCAAAAAACAACAACAAATGAACAATAATTAAACCACAAGATTTTTAGTAATGAATATAAACAAATTAAATCAAGATTCATACCTGAAGTTTTAATGTTTCGGGCGTCTCTTTATATCTGAAATTTATCATGTTTGTCCCCTTAGGTTATCACAATGTTTTTAACGTACACGGGTGCTTCGATTGTCAGTGTTTCAGGATCACCATTTTCGACCGCATTCAGAGGCAAGTCTGTAGAGTTTGTCTCAAAAAAAGTTTTGGAAATATTCTCCTTCTTTTCCGAGAATGGCACGGCGGAGGAAGCATTCCGTTCGGTGTCACATTAAACTATTCCAATCACTATCGTTAAACAAATTAGAAATTTCACCCAAACCAAATTCGACTATAATCAAGCCATCCATCTGCGAGCGAAGATTAGAAACGAATGACGTCAA
>JAULBS010149703.1:0-12216 GCA_032355785.1 Symmetromphalus regularis
ATATAATAGATAACAATGGATAAATTAATTACTTATAATAATTGTATTTTTAACGATAAACGAACAGAAAAGTTTTAATTATTTTGACAGGAAGTAAAACAATCTCTGTAGTAAAGTCATTCGGCAGTCTTCAGGGTATTACGACATCTTGCCGGAAACAGAAATCTTTGTCTGTGTTTTTTGCAGATTACGCAAGCAAGCTATTTGACGTATTCAAGGCTAATAATAGTTGGACTTTATTTATCGAAATGAGTATTTGGAGCACTTGTTTCGATTGGAAGAAAAAAATATCTGCAGGGAAATCATTCGGCAGTCTTCGGGATATTATGACATCTTGTCGGAAACAGAAATAGTGGCCTGTGTTTGTTTTTGCAGATTACGCTAGCGAGTTATTTCATGTGTTCCGTGCTAATAATTGTCGGACTTTATTTATCCAAACGAGTATGTCGAGTGGTTTTCATAGCAGGTTTTTTTTTAATTCCTCGGGCTAGTGGAAAGTGATTATTTGGTAGCCCGACCGCAATAACCACTAGCCACGAGTGTCAGGCTACTGTATTCTAGAAACCCTGGGAATGGGAATACTAAACGTATAAAGTAAAGTTTCAGAAATAAAATCCAGCACATTGTCTTTGAGATGGCGGAGTTGTTTGACCATTTGACTGTAAAACTGTTTAGATATCCACCCTACCTGATGATGTTTTTTTTATTATTATAACAACTTCTTGACCCTTCCTTAACATAAAATAATTTCAATTATATATTATGGAATATTGTTACCTGTATTTCTTTACATACTTTTTTTTTTTTTTCTTCAGATCTTCAACCTGTGACATACCAGGAGCCACAATATTGGTGTTCCATAGTGTATTATGAGCTAAACAATCGTGTAGGAGAAGCTTTTCATGCCTCACACACTAGTATCGTGGTGGATGGATTCACAGACCCTTCTAATAATGCTGACCGATTCTGTCTGGGACTTCTGTCTAATGTTAATAGAAACTCAACAATTGAAAATACTCGTAGACATATTGGAAAAGGTTTGTATATATAAATAATGTACTTATGGAATGATTGGTAATTTAATGTAATATCTGCAACTACAAGCAACAATTTGCAATCGTTTTTAAAAAAAGTTAACAAAATATACATTTGGAAATAAACATATCTATACATCTTTAACGGATAATGTGTTTGGTTGAAATTGAATCTATAATCAAAACAGAGAGCTCTGTCCCACATTAATCACTATGTAAGTGTCTTAAAACACTAAAAATCTTAACTTGTTAAAATAAATTCCTTTGCACTTCTAGGGTATAATATATTATATAAAGGCTAAACAAATTCCCCTACTTTTATATTTCCAAAAATATATAAATTATATTTTCTTTATTTGTTTATTTATTTATAAATATTTTAAATTGTGATTCTATTTTAAAGACTACCCATGGTAGAATTTTATATTATATCATAAGAATTTTATTGAAATGTATGTATGATTAAAATCACTTGCTTTGTTTTTAAAAGTTGAATTTTGTTTGCAGGTGTTCATTTGTATTATGTCGGTGGAGAGGTCTTTGCAGAGTGCTTGAGTGATAGCAGTATTTTTGTACAAAGTCGTAACTGCAATTACCACCATGGCTTCCATCCCACAACCGTGTGCAAAATTCCACCCGGCTGTAGTCTGAAGATCTTCAATAACCAGGAGTTTGCTACTCTACTTAGTCAGTCCGTGAACCACGGCTTTGAAGCCGTGTATGAACTCACCAAGATGTGCACAATTCGCATGAGCTTCGTTAAGGGCTGGGGTGCTGAGTACCATCGCCAAGATGTGACTAGTACCCCATGCTGGGTAGAAATTCATTTGAATGGCCCACTTCAGTGGTTGGACAAAGTCTTGACTCAAATGGGATCACCTCACAATCCTATTTCGTCAGTTTCATGATGAATAAATCACTTAAAGATATTGGTGTCTGCAGACTATTCATTTGCTACATAGGAATCATAAGACAGTATGCATTCCATCATTACAACATGTCTCAGAGTGCTTCATGTGTTCATGTTCCTAAGGAATATATAGTGCATGCAGAGTTGACATGGTTAAAATAGACTTCGTCATAAAGTTTAAGTTTTGATTAGTATGGTTTGACCCAAGCGATGACATACCCAGTTAGCTGAACAAATTTTTAATTACAAATGAAAATACATCAGAAAGTTACAAATCATGGAGAATGAATAACTTTGACAGTGATTCTGCATTCAGTTTGTTAACTTTCGTTTAGATTGACCATGGTTTCACTTCAGCCATATGCTGAGTTAACTGTTTAAATTTTGGATAAAACACACAAAATTACACCAGAAACTAACAATATTGGTAAAAGAATGACTTCTGTAGTGTTCCTGCATTGAAGAATTAATAATTTTAACCAAAGTCTTTTTCTTCTGGTTTTTTTTTTTTTGCTAAAGCAGTTTAATTTTGATGAATTATGAAGCTTTGTACAATAGACCTTTACTTTTTAAAAAAGTATTGACTTGCTGGCTGGTTTCACATTACTTAATCAGTTCACACTTGCCTTTAGCATTCATTGATCTGTGAGTTTTTGTATTCATTCTTGAAGCATATTTGGTACAATATTTTGAGTATAATTTCATCCCATATATTCACCATACAATACTTACAAAATAACTGAAAGTTATGCAGTGTATTTAACTATATCGTCTTTCATAATAAAAAAAATTTAATGTTGTGTTACGTAAGCCATTCGGTTACAAAAAACATAAGAGACCTGTTAAAATTGTTTTATTTTTGGTGTGGTGGTATAAAAATATAAATACACTGTATAATTTAAAAAAAAAATTTACTCTGCCTAACAAAGTAACATAAACATTATGATTGGAAGTTTTGAAGTTTTATTGAGAAACATTCAGTTATTCCTTGTATAAAGTGCTGAGGCATTTCAAATTTTAAAAAGTTCAATAATCAACAATTTGTATTGCTTCATCTATCATAAGACTCCAAAAATCTGTGTTGTGCATGTAAAAGTGTGTTTTTTTGGTCGTTAAAGAAAAGGGAATGGGAACATTTTATTGAATAGAATGGAAAGTTTAGTATAATGCATAGCATACAATTTTTACATTATTTTGGTTGTGCTTATTTAAAATGAAAAAAATGGTTTGACAAATTGACTGCTAATACTTCATAATCTGTTGTTATTAATGAAAGCGCAATTTGAAAAAGAATACAAAAGTAACACACATGCCTTTATTAAAATATATGTGGTTTATCTGAGATAATTTATGCTTAACATTTGATCACAAAGCTCACTGGTTTTATTTCTGGTTTCTTTCGGTAAAAGAAAATTCAAGGAAAATATTTAGCAATTTTATTTTTAGCTTTTTCTGTCAAATTGTTTTTTACTTAATATTTAACCATTTCCAGTATTACTGAGATCAATATTTTCCTAAATTGGTCTGGAATTTAGAGTTAGAATGGTCTATAATAGTTTAAACTTTTCAGAATGTTACAAAAACCATTTGTTTAAAAAATGTTTCTCCTAATAGGTCTTTCCAGCAGCTCAATCACTTTTTAATCATTATATGTTAAAACTGAACAAAATATTTGTCTTTTCATTATCATTTTTATTCCACTTTCAAAAGTGAATAGTCTTAGACTTGCTATCAGAAATGGTATGAGGAGCTTTACTGTACATGTATAAAAGCAAAAACTGCTATGCAAAACCCATTTAAATTCTGTATTTTAGCATACCGGTACAAGTTATGCTTCAGCAACAGTTTGTTTTGTTTTAATGCAATGAATGTGAATGATAACTTCTAGAAATCTGCTTCCAGCTATTCTTGACCCAGTGAATAAACCCAGCAATATATTTTACACCATGTCTTAAAGAAATTTTTATGCATTGACATTTCTTGGTATTTGCTGGTTTTGTTTTGGTTATTAGTTTTCATAATTTCACTAAATATTGTTTTGTTTTTATTATAAATGTACATATGTATATACATGTTTATAAAGGTTTGCATTTTGCATAGGACATAATAAGTATATAAAAGTCTGTGCAGAGATTGAAAGGAAAATATAGATGACTTTCTGAAATAGTTTTATTTGTAAAGATCTGAATGTGATCATCATTCATCAACTGTTGTCATATTGACACACCATACAAATACTGACTTATTTTCATTTGTATTTATTTGTTGTTTCTGTTTACCAGTGAGTATGTTAAAAATATGCTGATGCTGGTGAAGTTGTTAAAAGTAGATGGTGTAAACTAATTGTAAGATATATTTAAAAAATGGAAACTTATTGCTAACTTATCCTATATTAGATTTATTAGCAGGCTGTATGAATATAAGAATCCATAGAACTGGTATGTGATAATATACAAAGCAAATAGTATTGGGAATCTCAGTTTATCAAGTAACTTAATCTTATTTGTGGTCCAGTTTACTAAATAATAAATACAAAATATGCTGTATACCAAGAGTGTTTACAAAAAAAAAAATTGAAAAAAATTCTTTAAGATGAATTTGTATGGTTGGGATTTTAAAAAAATATCTGCTCATCTGTTGCTGCATGTTTGGTGTACCAGTATAGAGATTTAATTTTTAAAAAATCAAATAACAGAAATAAAATACATTATCTACGAGCAAAATTAAAATATAAGCAAAATGATAAGTTACTTCAAGAGCTTTATGATTAAGTCATTAACACAAATGTGACCCAACAGAATGAAATGGTGTTAGTCTTAAAGATTGCTGAGTGTTTTGATATTTTTGTTTTAAGTTTTAATATTTTATGAAAATATAATTATTGACATGCTATACAGTTATATTTGTTACATAGTCTGGAGAATAACATTGCATTTGTTTGCAGACTTACAGGGTGTAAATTTTGTTTCAGAATGCATTTTATATGTTTATTAGCTTCAAATTTGATGCATATTACATTTGCATGAAATACATTTTAGATTGCAATAAAACCTTTTTTTATGTAATTGACTGAAAGATATAGATATATATTGAGATGTAGGTGACCACAGCCATCTATTGTTTATCAGCTTATAGATGAGGATTATTATACCCGGTACAATATTTTATTCATCTAGATGTTATATATTGATGAAAGTATTGAAAAACAAACTTTTATAAAATTTAATATTAATTTTATTGTTGTTTTGTAAAAAGATTGAAAGATTTTATGAAGCATTTCTTATCCATTAATAGATTATCTTTCTCATTTTTTTTTTTTTTAGTTTTTTATTAGCATAAAAATGTTTATTATCTAGTACTTTTATACTTTACACCATACATTGTTTATTTGATGAACTTCATTGTATTTGTATTTCGTAAACTACAAACCAATACTGCATTGTGAAAACTACATGTACCAGTATCACTTTGTTCAAAATCTTCATGCTGTTTTGTTTGGTCTGTAGTTCTGGTTTGTTTAGGTTTTAGATATTGTGGGTGCAACATCGTTTCGATGAAATATTGATTGATTGATTGATTGGTTGTTTAACGACCCCCCAGCACAAAAATAAACATCGGCTATTGGGGGTCATACAGTGGATAAATATAAAAATTATGTTTTAAAAATCAGTGTAAAGATCTGATTTCGATGAAATAATTTTAGGTTTTAAATCTTAAGAAAGTAATAGATTTATTTGAATTAATTTCACCATTAGAGGGCTAGTATTTTCAATACATAACAGCTTAAACATTTAAATGATCTAAAATAATAAAGAAATTGTGGATGAGATTCAGTAACTAGTAGGTGGTAAATGGTGAGAATTTATCTATGTTCTTGTTATTCAAGAGACTACTATGTTTATTTTGGCCTTCATTCTTTTTATCAAACTAACCTTAATTTTTACAAAGTTTAAATTTAAGTGAAATATTAATAACTGATAGCCTAGCAGAAGTAACTTTATGAATTTTTAAAAGAAATATATTCTAGGTAAAAACACATTTTACATCACTAAAACTTGGTTACTCTTTCTAATTTTACAATTATTAAAATATATAAAGTGTTCTTGATGATATTGCTTGTACTGATAGTATTGTGTAGTATAAATATGTTTTAAATGTATATTTATATACAGCTTACGCTTTTCAAACTATCTGTTGTTTAGAACATTTATTATACAGTTGAATGGTTGTAGGATTGTATGCCTATTCTAAATTAAACATTGGAAATGTTAATCAGTTTTTTGTCACTGAAAGTGTTTGCATGCTAAAAATAATAAGAAATATTTGTGCTTTTAATGTTTGTCCAAAGTGCTATTTGTCAAATGTGCTTTAACTCTTACTGTTGTTTGTATCAGAGAAATCAAGTTTAAGCAGCTAAGATACTTGAATGACAAAATTTCAAAACCTCAAATCATCCAGAGATGAAAGTTACTTTCATTTTTTTTTTTCTGTACTAGTACACATTTTTTTCTCTTCATATGGCTGATTTTTGTCTCAGTACTGGGTTTCGTTAAACATACATTATCTTATCCTTTACTTTGTCTTTCATCCCAGTGCTCTTTTTTTGTCACTAATCAAAACGTTTAAAACAGAATGTTTCATGGTCTTTGCTTCTTCAGTTTCTCGTCATCTTTTCGTTTAGCCTTGGTGGTCCAGTGGTGGAATGTCGGACTCAAGCTGATGACAGGGGTTCAAGGTCTGTAGGAGGCTGACTCACACCTGACTGTGTGTCAAAATAACAAAATAGTCAATGATTAATTAATCAATGTTCTTTAGTTGTGTCATTAAACAAAAAAAACTAAAACAAACCTGGTCATCTTTTTCTGTAATAGAAAAAAACATACTGTTACAATCAGATTTATTTTTTATACCAATTGGACTTCTTATGAATGATGTGGAATCTTTATTGGAGATAAAAATTAGCAAAATGTAGATACATGGTTTGCACAGGACATAGACATTGTATAGATTTTTACTGTTTGAAGTTGATTATTTTCACAAAGTGGTCAGTTACAAACACATTTATTTGTTAACCTGTTGTCACTGAATGAAGATTACTGTAAACTTGTTTTGTTAGTTAATTCATGTGCATTGGCTATATCTTTCCCATGTATTAGGAAACATTTTGTTCTAAACATTCAAATTGATTAGCAGTTGTTCATTTTATGTTTAGAATTGTGCAGAGATCTCGAAAATTTGCAAAGCTTTTCATGACATCATACTAACCAAAATGTTGCCTGGTTTGTAAGACTGTGCAATCATTAATAGCAGCTATCTGGTTAGGTTGTTGTTTTTTGTATCAGAAAGTGTTTGTTTGCATGTGATCTGGTCTTTGTAGAAATGATACTTCACTTCATCTCATTCTCAACACACAGATTTCTCAAAAGAAAACCATCTTGCAATTTATTTTATTGGTGTGACTGTTCATTATGATATTTATCAGGTAAACAACTGCATATGTCTTTTTGGTTTAATAATACAACAAAGTTGTTTTCTTTACTGAATAAATATTCTTTGTCATAATATGTGGGCTCAAATGCAGTATGTTATTTGTCTTTGTGTGTTAAGTTAGAATAAACAGTTAATACACCAGTGTAAATTGCTAGTTTGCCATGTATTTGTCATGATTTTAACAGTGTCATAAGTAATATATTGAGATCATAAAAAAGGCAATAAATCTGTCATAATCATCTGTTTATTTTAGACACAAAATTCTATTTATCTTTTCAGTTTGTAATATCTTGATATATATTGGATAATCTACATGTATATGAAATACTCAGATTGCATCTGTATACAGTACTTTTTTGATATGGTGACACTGTCATTAATACCACTAAGTCGGTTAGTTTTTAAAATTACCTTCACTTGTAAGCATTCACTTTAAAGCAAGACATTTTAACTGAACCATGGCATAGGGAATTCCATGTCGAGTCGATCGATTTTTATCACATTTAAAAATTTCAATTTTCAAGATCGGAACACCTCGTGGGTTGAAATAAATTGGTACGAAATATTTTTGCAGCTGGAAAAATATTCAGAAGGTTCAAAATAACAGCTAACGGGGGAATACCCATCGTGTGACTCAAAATATATGTCAAACCTTCAATGGGAAAAAAAAAAAAGAGTGCTTTTTTTTCTATTTGTCCATGAGCATAATTCATTATTATTTTTAAAATATTGATAATAAGCAAGATGTGGTTATGTAAGTAGTTGAATGATGTATTTCTATGGTCAAATCAAATGTTTATATTTAAAATTAATTCTTTATTTGGAAATTAAGTAGTTCACGGGTCTGTGGGAGTATATGTTTAAATTGTCAACGATATATTTCATGAATAAGTTAATCCATGTATGCATTTAAGACTGAAATTTATATGTGGTAATTTAAAAATATATATATATACTATGGACACACTGATGAAAAATAGAGAATGTTTAAACTAAGGTATGTGCATGCTATTTCATATTTACTGAGATACTACAAAACAAAAAAATTGATCTGATTTTAGATGTACAAAACCTTTTGATTATGATGTTGATCTATCATGCTATAAAACTGTAGAGAATTGGTTGAACAAATCAAGTTGTGTGTATTGCGAGCTTACATCATGCCAAAGGGAAATTGTTTTATATTGTTCCAAACAAAAATGATACTTGTGAAAGAATGTGCTTATTTTGTAGTTTTATTATTTCTATTAAATTTTTGGAGTTAAGAAAAATAAACTGTGTTGAGTGGTTGAACCACTTCATAGTATGTCAACACTGACTACTCTCAAAGAGAAAATTAGTTTTAAAATATTGGAGTTAAAAGAAATAACTGCTGAAATGTTTACATTTCTATAACTACTTATTTAATACTTATCCAAAAGTGTATTATAATCATTTGTTACTTTGTTTTTTAAAGTTTGGTCACAGATTATGTGTTTACGAACTTAAACCAAATGCCAAACTATTAATGATGTCATATTTCATATTAACTAAACGTTAGACTTAGGGGCTTTTTTACACCAAACTGTATTTTAATCCTTATTTGATAATAAAATGTAGTACTGAAAGTCATCTTATCTTTGTGTTATTGTATTATTGTGGTCCTAAGTGTGGTAAATAAAACAGTATGGGTGAATTGACAAAACCTGATCAGGGACTGGAAAAACCTTACCACCCATAAAGTTAGTGTTAACTTGGAGAAAAATGTTGAATGTTTAGAAATCCTGCATCCGCGTCTGGATATCCATGAAGAATCACAAAGGTTTATCAAAATTAATACTTCAAGCAGTTCACACTCACATCTGGACATTGGCGATTGAGAAAACACCTGGCAAAGGTGGGTCTCGCAGATACTGCCCAATGTGAATGTGGTGCCGAAGAACAAACGCTAGAACACATTTTACAAAACTGCCCACACTTTGAAGAGAACCGTCAGAAAGTTTGGACAGAAAACACACCCCTCAATACCAAACTTGGGAGACCTCCGGAAGACGTCACATTTCGTCATCACATCCGGATTACTGATCTAACCGGGCCAAATATCGATTGAACGCAGAAGAAGAAGAATCTGCATAGTGATCGAAAAGTCTTTATTTGCCTCTGGTTGGACAAGATATCAATACCTATCAAAGAATAATGTCACAACATCAAGACAAATGTACACGTTTATAATGAAATAGACAAATAAATAAAATAAAAAAAGTAAATGGTTCCAAACTGTTTAAATACTTGTAATAAAATAAAATAAAAACATTGAATGCTGAAGTGGGAGAAATGCCACCACCCCTAAAATAATAATTTAAAGAAAAAAAATGTATTTCATCCAGAATGTAGATCTATTGTCTGGTGTGAATACTGAGGCGGGGGCCTTGGAACGAAATTCATATGGTGGGGAGGGGGGAAGGGTTGCTTCTCCCGTTTCTGAATATCGAATTTGTCAGTGAATAATTCAACGATGAATAAGCAACATATTTATGGGAATTATTGGGTGTGCTGAAACTCCCCTCTCCTGCCTTCCCTGTTCCAGCGCCCCTGTTAAGAGCTTTCATGTTAATGCCAATTTAGTCATTCTTGACAATTATTTATAAACAAATAATTAGTACGCATAAGAGCAGGTAAAAGCACGTGCCTTTTCCACGTATACACACGCGGATACGTGTATGCTGATGCTATGCTCTAACCCTATTTTCGACACACCCATGAATGTTAACAAATCAGTTTGGATTGCTGTAAAGATAATACCCACTGATCTATCAAAACTGCTACCATTTGTTTCTCTCCCACCCACAACCGCTTTTAATAACATGAATTGAACTCCCAATAAAAACGCAACACCCAATGTTTTGTCATTATCTGTTTTATAAAGGGCCGTGATATATGTTATCCTGTCTATGGGACAGTTCATATAAAAGATCCCTTGCTGCTTATCGGAAAGAGTAGCGGCAGCGGGTTTCCTCTAAATCAATATGTCAGACTGACCATATGATTGACGTCCAATAGCCGATGATAAGACTACAATCAATGTGCTCTAGAGTCGTCCTTAAATAAAACAAACTTCACTCTCTTCTTTTTTAATCTCTATTTGGTGTCAGGTTAGCACAAAACACACAATAATGTAGGATGACATTTTTGAGATGCTTTGCAAAGATGCATAAAACAAACGGGAGGGATTTTTATATCAACTTTTTAAAAAGTATATAAGTTTAACGTGTGCACTTTTTAAAAAGTTGATATGAAAACTGGGTAAAATATCTACATTAGCGTGTTGTTTTTGTTGCCACGTAGGTAGGCCGCCAATGGTACAAAATAAGCTCAATTCTAAAAGAAAAAATTATAATTAATGCATTATAAACGTAATTTATCTTTGATTACGATAACGATTTTAATTAGAAAAAAAGTTTATTAATTTATTTCTTAGTGGAAGTTAGGTCTGGGAAATATAACTTGTGACTACACTTAGACAAAATCGTAAACGGAGCACACTCACTTTAGTAACCTCTGACCTTTCTGACTCAGACGACGCTAATACATTTGACAGACGTGTCCTAATTATTGGGAATCATGAAACCCCTTTCTGCATAATTTTCAACCGAAGAAGGCACGAGAACATACACCTCAGTCTTTGACAAATGATCCATGAAGCTGAATTGTGTTCCTAAGACAGCGTGTTTGAATCTTAATTTAATCTAAGTATCGGCAATTAAGTTAACCAACCAATTGAGGACATAAAAACGTTTGCCAATACACTTGTTTGTTTCGTTTTCAATGGGACTCAATATATTTAAATATAAAAAACTGGTCTGGTTTGTTGACTGCACTTATATTCATGCTTCTATCCAATTAAGGTTCAAACACTATTTCTTTTAACTCAAACAATATCAAACAACTCAGCTTCCAGTGCTGTTTGCTAGGAGAGACGAAACCCGTTGCCGCCACAATAATGTGGCTACTCTTACCAATAAGCATCAAGGGATATTTTATATGCAATACTCCACAGACAGGATAGCACAAACCACAGCCTTCAATAAACACGTTGTGGACCACTAGTCAGTGTAAGTGGTGTACACCTACCCACTGAGCCTTGAGGAGCACTCACTGTGAGCTGTAGCCGTTCCTGAGATTTGATCCCAGTTCCTAGATGTCAAATCAACGAGCCGCATAATAACTGCACTATTTGGGTCAAACATATACTAATCCAGCTAAGGGATTGTTTATAAGCAGGCGCATGTACAAAAGCGTGCGAGGGGGCCGGAAAAAAAAACCCTGCTTAGTGTGATTTTTTTTTTTTTTTTTTTTTTTTTTAAATGTGACATGTATCTTGGCAAATGAACTAAAAATGCAATAAAACTGCTTTAAGGGGGAGGGGTTCAATACTTCAAAATTTCCTTACAGTGCTCTTTCGAGGTTTTGTGCTTAGCCTACGGCGCTCACAGTATCTAACTTCATCCGCCAAAAAAACACACATGCTAAACTTTTTGAACATGTGCCTCATATTAGATTTTATTGACAGATAATTATTATATTAAATTACAATCTGAAATATGGACGACAAAACAATTATCGAATTAAAAACTGTATTACTTTTGTTCATAAGACGAAGGGTTAATTTTATAATCGTCAGAAATCTGGAACACGGTGAAATGATCGGCGTTATTCTTATTCGTATATATCCCCGTCATGCCAAATTGCGTCCCATTAACAAGAACTGGCTACTGGCATGCGCAGTTGAGTCACATAGTACAC
>JAULBS010149714.1:0-12216 GCA_032355785.1 Symmetromphalus regularis
ATACCTGCTGGAAGAGTTGACTATGGTAAGTTAATATACCTGCTGGAAGAGTTGACTATGGTAAGTTAATATACCTGCTGGAAGAGTTGACTATGGTAAGTTAATATACCTGTTGTCATTGATGATAATTGGGGATGTAGTTCATACGTAGCGTGTCCGTCGGTCGGTCGTTGGATCGATCCTTCTCAGTAGATCCATTTTACAGTTTGGGCTATTTTATGTTCCATCGAGTGGTCCATAACTGATTCATCAAAGGCCATGGTATGTGATGTCCTGCCTGTGGGACAGGGCACATAAAAACATACCTTGCTGCTTATCGGAAATAGTTACCCCTATTGGCAGCAGCGGATTTTCTCTAAAAATATGTTAGAATGACCATATAATTGACGTCAAGTAGCTGGTGATAAGATAAAAAATCAATGAGTTCTAGAAGCGTCGTTAAATGAAACAAACTTTACTTTTTACAATAGGCGTTGTCAAATAAAACTTTACTTTCCATTTTGATATTTCTCGAGTAAAACTGGTACTTTAACTCAAATGAAACTAAGAATACGTTCTTGAAAAGACCCTGAAAAATATTTTTAAAATGTTGATGAGTCCCGTGTGAGCTTTGCGGCTTGAGGGTAAAATCCAAGATGGCCACCAATTAAATGAAAATTAACAGCATTGCTTCTAAATGTCATAGAAAGGTGATCTTGGTGAGTACAATTATGTTTTAAAGGATAGGATATCTCATAGACGAAATGCAGAACAATCACAGATGATCAGCTGGACAAAGGCTGGTGCTAGTCGAGACTTTAGTAATGAATGATGATATAACAAATGCTATTTATAAGATGTCTCAGTGATAGTCACCAGACTTCGTAGATGCCTAAGACAGTTTTACAAACATGGGGCCAAAGGATAAAACATATTTTAAGCAAGTTGTTTTACCTAAAGCATATTTTATCTTTAAAACCTTTATAAATATGGCCTGGTTTTAAACAAGTTTTACCGTACTACATCAGAGACGTACTAATAATGTATACTGAAGAAAACAAAACAAAACGAGACATTTTGAACAGTAATATATTTACTGTACCTTTTTAGGATATGTAGTAGAAATGTCTTATTGTTATTATTATTTTTATTATATGTTCAAACATTTATTTTTCAAACAGGAGGTTAAAGCCAAACATGTCCTGATGGTGAAAATAAATAATTTAGTTGGCCCATCTCCAAAAACGGTAGATGAGACTGAAGAGGAGTTGGAGAATGAGCGAATAGCCAGACAAGTAGCCAGAAAAGCCTTATTGAGAAGGCTATCTATGAAGGTCAGTGATGAAGAAGGGGGAGGAACAGCCAGGAAGACAAAATTGAGAAAAACAAGCGAGGAATCGTACGATAAATCTTCTATGACATCCAAGGGCGAAAATCACCTCCAGAAAGTGGAGGGGACGGAATGACCCCCATTTCCAAACAGTGGGAGAGACAGAGCATACCCTCCTCCAAAAAGTAGGGATGTGTCCCCACACTTCCAGGATTGACTTCATCATAGATCCCCCTGTGTAGTTAAGTATATTTGCGCTAAGACCAAATGGTTAAGAGGTACAATAGAGAAATACAGGTAAAAAATAGTATTTAGGCATCTAAAGTTCATTTTTTTCGAAACAAAAAGTGGTGGAGAGTAATTATATGGGCGTCCCCCCTGTCCAAAAAGTGGGGGACGTGTACCCACTCCCACCCATGGATTTACGCCCATGGTGACAGCAGAAGACGACGGTCGATAGAATCACTGACAGAACAGTCTATTGAAGCATCGAAGTAACAGAAGGCACCCCACTTGACTCACCAACCACCAGCAGCAGAACAGACGAAGCAAAAACAAAGGGAAAAGAAATACGAACGGTCAATACACGAGCTTTTTTAATCTGCTTATCGAATTAGATGCTGAACACTAAAAAATTTCATAGTAATTTAGTCTGTCCATAGGAAGACGGGCTATCAACTACCATAAGAATAATCTTAAGGACAATCATTTTAAGATGGCTGTCAGCTAATATAAGTAAAATTACTTACAGACATATTGAAATAGGTTATGAGCTACCTTAAGAGAGAGAGAGACATTTTAAGATGGGTTATAAGCAAAAATATGAGATAGAGAAGATATAATATAACAGGCATGTTAAGATGGACTTTTAGCTAGCAGAAGTGTAATAAACATGTTAAATTGGCTATTAGCTATCATAAGAACAGTAAGACGTTAAAGTGTGTACGGAGGTAATTTTCCACTTGCTTCTATCTGAAAACTTCAAGTACGCATGTTATGTGTATTGTAAATATTGTTTATACTGTTATTGTGTGCGGATTTCTACCATTTATTTTAAAAGAATTGAATAAAAAGAGAGCTAATTTGAGGAAAGACACCCTCTTTTTCCATCCCTCTCCACCGGCTGTGCCGGCGATGCATTTGTATATTGTTTGATATATTTATATTTTGGAATAATAAAGAAGATGATAAATAAATTTTGAAAGGGTGTTAAAATATATAAAATTGTGGGGGTGGGCTATCTTCCAGTATCCGTTTCTGTACATTTTATTTAAATAAAATTTGTTAATTCAAAGTCTTATTTGTTTGTTCTTTGTTTATTATTTGACTATTACAAAACATATGTTTATCTGCAGAAGACAAACCATGATTTGTGTATGTCGAAGAACCTTTGTAATAACAGTCAGAATTGTAGATAAAAGTTTATATTTGTTGGTGTTTTGTTTTGCTGTGTACGAAACATCCAAGGTTGTAAACTTAAGAGAATCTAGGAAAAAAAAGGCACAGGAAAAAATGTCACAGGAAAAAAAGGTAAAAATCTAAATATAATAAAATATATTATTTATAAAATGTGCAAGTAGTATTTAATGCAAAGCAAGATTAAAATGATACAAAAAAGAGCCTTTTTAAGATTAGATTGTGTATAATGTGATTTATTGAGTTTAGGATTGTGACTGGTCCGGTTTAGTAGTTGTAGTGGATTAAAGAAAGGTCTATATTGTGAAGGTGATGCGACTGATCATGCTTAGTGATTAGGGTGCAGGCGCGGATGCAGGATTTCTGAAAGGGGGGTCCAAATAAAGATTTCTGAAAAGGGTGTGTCCAAAAGTGATAAGTGAATAGAAATGGGTGAAAAAAATTGTAAATTTTTACGTCATCCCACTCGTAAAAAGGTTTTTTTTTTAATTCGAGGAAAGGGGGTGTCCTGACACCTTAGTCCTCGCCCCCCTCTTCCCAGATCCGCTGTTGGGGTGGGCTTGCAGAGTAAAGAATGTGGCTTCATGTTATTGTGACTGGTCCAACTTTTTGATCACGGTCACGTAGGGAATATTAGAAGTGACTTCAAGTCGAAAGTATATAAACTGCTTCCATGTTTTAAAAATAAATTTTCAAAAATATATGTGACTTTTTTCCTAACAATAATTGTGGCATTTTTTCCAACCACCGCTAAAGACTTGGCGATAATCTGTGTAATAACATGAAACCAACTTATACATACTGAAGAATAACCTCAAACTGACAACACAAGTTCGATATCCACTGCGATTTACTATAATATACATAATATATAACAATAGACACCCACCCCCACTTGTAAGCGTTTTAATTTTTTTTTTTTACACTTTAATGTTTGCCATTGTAACCAAAATCCGATATAGAGTTCTGTATAGTTTGTATTATAGAAAAAGATTTATATTGGTTGGTAGTTTTGTTTTCCCTTGTACGAAACGTCTAGGGGGTAGGAAACTGAAGCATATTAGCGATAAACGTAATTTTATTTGAAATAATATCATTTTAAATTTTATTGAATACAATATCATACTATTAGTTTATATATATAACAAATCGAAAAACCAATGCAAACGTATTTAGACATAGTTACGTATGTCGAACAATAC
Organism: Symmetromphalus regularis; assembly: GCA_032355785.1. Taxonomy (NCBI): domain Eukaryota; kingdom Metazoa; phylum Mollusca; class Gastropoda; order Neomphalida; family Neomphalidae; genus Symmetromphalus; species Symmetromphalus regularis. Next base: position 3,928 of record JAULBS010149714.1, read on the forward strand.
TTAAACGGATATTTTCTTCACGGTGCACGAACTTGTATCGTGTACAAAATTTATCGTGTACGAAGTGATCGGGGATGAAATGACCAGGGACGAAACGACCTGTATTCATTTGAATTTAAAAAAAAAAAAATTATTTAAAATGATAACAGTGTAAGGGGAACAACTCTAATTAACGGCAAAGCAAAAAGCAAAGTAGTTGTAAATCAACATGGAACAGATAATAATTAGTGTCAGTGGTATTACGTATTTAGTGGTGTTACTATGATGTCAGTGATATCACCGTTTAAAAAATTAAGAATATTATCGACCGTTAAACGATGACTCAGTCTTTATTGATATTTCAACAATTTGCTTAATTAAGAGTTGTTCCCCTTACATTGTTATTATTTTATAAAATAGGTTTTTAGTTGGGGGACTTTCAAATTCAAATATTAAAATGACATTTATTTTGTGAAACCAATCTCGGTATAAGTCATAGTTCACAAGATGTTATGTATGCACACGACAATTTTTTTTTTTTTTTAAAGACTCTTTCTCGGGTACGGCGGAAACAAGTAAACATTGAAGGAGACATCCTCACAGTGTCAGGGTCACTCCGAGTCCGTCCAAACGGACTCGGAGTGACCGGCATGACTCCTGACATTGTGAGGATGGGGGGCTAACAGATATAGGCACGAATCGCCAAGTGTTAAGTGGAGACTGGAGTGGCGTTTACGTTCAACGATGACCGAGTCTTTGTTGCCCTCAATTGCCATAATTAAGAGTTGTTCCCCTTACATCGTTAAATCATTAAAAAAAAAAAATACATAAACGTTTTATTAAACAATTTTAAAATTAAAAGTCTAACATAATCAATTCTACTTAAGAGAATTGGTGAAAATAACTGGTGTGAATTTCAAAGACTGTCACTGTTTAAAAGTCAATAATAATATGTTTACGGTCGGTCTTGTTGATATTTTCCACCTATTATCTTAATTAGAGTTGTTCCCCTTACACTGTTAAAAGGATAAAAGTACATTCAATTTGTGAAACCTATCTCCGTATAAGACATAGTTCAAAAAAGTTCTCATGACATGCACAAGACAAAAATTGATTTAAAAAACCAACAACTAATTTTGCTTTTTACTTTCAACGGCGGTTCAACGCCCCCGCTCCACTATTTAAATGGTACTGCACATATAATACATCTCAATATCATGTAACAACAAAATAGTAGATCTATAGTAAACTGGATATGAGGTACATTTCACCCGACACCTCTTACTTTCTAACAAAGTGGTCGGTACCGCCCTTCCCACCTGGGGACGGTGGGAAGACGCGGGGTATGGGGGGAAAGGGAGCGACAGGGTGGTATAAGAAACAAGTATTTTTTTTTTAAATTGTATTTCACAAAATCTGTATGAGAAAATCTAAGTCACGAACACGTATGTTTTATAAAGAATATAATTAACATAAGAGTTATAAACGAAAGCTGGTTTTATTTTATTTTGTGGTCCGAAGTCGTTTGTAACTATACTTCGCGTCATATCAGAATGGCACTATCATTTTTAACAATATGGATGGTAGAACAAAAAGGAAAACGGTTTTGGAAATTAAACGGAAGACCTAATGTTTATACAAAATTTCAAGAAGATATATCGAACATTAAATGTTTTATGGGAACAAAACTATTTTTTACGAATTTTTAGTCAGGTTTTTAATTTATTTTTTTGCACTTTTCTGTTACGATTTTTGTTACCGTAGCAATTGTATATAATTCAAAAAGTTATGAAGTGAAGTATTTTTGTGTATCATGTACACGTTGCAAAAGGTTTGAAAGGCAGTTGTTTGTCCTTTTGGCACCTATGTTTCAACTGAAAAACGCTGGTGTTTTGTTGTTCCACTTCCTGTAACGCGAAGTATAGGTTAAGTTTATTTGTGAAATGCATACGTTTCTTTACCGTGTTAGATTAGTTTTAATTGTTGTTTTGAATTTGCGGTATACCTAATACCAAGAAAGAAGTGTGTGTTCGTATTTGTGGGGGGGGGGGGGAGGCGCTATGGTGGTGGGTTAAGAATCAATGGGGCGGTAGCTCGAAACAGTTTTGGAATCACTGGTTAAGTGAGGAGCAGGTTGAAGCTCAAACGGTAGCATGTCTGCCTGTGAGGCTGTTGTCGTCGGATCGATCCTTCTCGGTGGATCCATTTGCAGTTTGGGCTATTTTCCGTTCAAACCCATAGTCCTCAACTGGTTCATCAAAGGTCGTGGTATGTGCTGTCTTGTCTGTGGGACATTGCATATAAAAGACCTCTTGCTGCTTATCGGAAAGAATAGCCTATGTAGCGGTAGCGGGTTTCCTCTAAAAATATGTCAGAATGACCATATGATTTACGTCCAATAGCCCATGATAAGATTCAAATCAATGAGCTCTAGAGGCATCGTTAAATAAAACAAACTTTCTCTTGGTTTAAGTGAAACAAGCGACGAAGAATTGTGCCCAGATAGTGTCGAGGGGATTCAATCATATCAGTTCGACAGGGCCGGATTTATAAGGGGGCTATTACTCCGCCCCCGCCAAAAGCGCCTCCCCATAGACTTAAAAATTATTTTAAAAATGTAATAATTATAAAATTAGTTCTATTCATTCATTTTAGTTCCAGGCGCGATTCCTTGGGGGGGCGCATCCGGCGCACGCCCCCTCTAATTTTCGGGTAATGAACACTTTTCTTGTAAAACCCTAAGCTCAACTGCAGGCCAACGCAGCAATTACAAAGCCCTCCAAAGTAGCGCCCCCACCCCCTTATTCACAATTGTTGGGACCGCCCCAGAGTTCATTTTGTTTTTATTTGTAATGTAATTTAATTTCTATGTCTTCAACTTGAAGTGCCCCGGGCCTCCCATTGTCTACTGGTGCGAAATCTTTTACCTAGGACCGACAGTATTGTCCTAGAAGATTCTGACGGAGACTTGTCAACTGACGAATAAGACATCGATGTCAACAGAGACTTGACAATTTAGCTTGGTATGTCATGCCGTGTATTATACACACATCTTACCAGTTCCCTCTGTTCCTTTACTCGTGTATTTATTAACACGTGTGTCAGCAAAGGTATTTTGGCAGTGGGAACGAATCGTTGTGCGTCTTCTTCTTTTTTCAATATTAAAACATTATATAGGGTGTCCATAAAGTCTCTTTGTAATTTACAATTTAAAACATTTATTACAAAAGCAAATGAATAAATAAATAAATAGATAAATGGTACCTGAAAAACACAAATGCAATGTGATTAACGGCATACTCTTACGGATCCCTGACCTAATTAATTTCCAAACAAATTAATTTTAAGTATAAACATTCGATTTGTCCACAGAAATACTTCATTCAGCTACTTACATAACCATCGCATCTCGCTTATTATCAATATTTAAAAAATATTAATTGAATTACGGTAACGAACCATAAATAATAAACCATAAACTCGACATGGAATTCCCCATTATCATGATTCAGTTAAAACATCATGTGTGATATGAAAGCGAGATGTAGTATCACAAATGCATGTAAGTTTCATTCGTAATCAATATTTAGGCCACAAAGCCCATAAATTCCGTGAAAGTATGCCTTTAAAAACTTTGATAATCACAGAGTATATTGAACGAATCTGATTTTTTGTTTAAAGCATTCCATCGACTGCCTTTGTAATAATATTTTTAAATTGTTTGTAGTCCCTCATTATAGGCACTGTTTTCGTAATTATTGGACTAGATGAATACTATTTGGGTAAGGTTTGTTGTTGATAATATACTTAAATGAAATAGATATTGGAGTCCCCTAGTTGGTTTAGCCATAACCAGGCAGGGTAAATGGCATCACACAAATTCCTGTACTAGAATATAGCATCTTGTTTCAGAATACTAGGTAGAAGAATAAATAACAATGTGCAATGTTAAATAAATTTATTCTAGTACATTACATTTGTTACCTCATATTATAGAACGAAGCCTGGTCACTGAAATGACCATTAAAATATGAATCATTTGGTATTTTCTATAAACACAAAACAATTTGCATTGTCAGTGAGGCATCAATTCACAGCATTAGTAGGAACCCATTAGTATACATACTTATGTATACAAAAGAAGTGATATTTAATTAATCAAAATGTTCAGTTGTAATACATTATCAGGGGAATACCTAACTTCATCTCAGGTTATAGCCAGATATTTAAAAATATTCTCATTGGTTTAATTATTTACACGATGTTTTCATATTTGCAGTTACTTTTTTAAAACAAAAAGTCAGTTGAAATTTTGTAATACTGTATTACACAAAACAATGAGAATATATTTTTTTCGTACAATTTAAACTGAAATAGAATATGCACTTATTTTATTATAATAAATACTGTACAGTTTATATTTGTAAAATAAACATTCATATATACGAGTAAATATATTGATTATAATGCATAAACCTATAAATATCGTGTGGCTTAATATCTGTTGTTTTCAATGTACTTTTGTATTTAGCTGGAATGAAGCCTTTCCATCGACAATAATGTATCCATGTCTCATTCTTTAGAAATCGAAACCATGAAGTTGGCCTGTTTTTATGTTCTCAAGATGCATCGATGCAGCCTGTTGCAGTTAAATACCGCACAATTACCCATTCTAAACTTACACAATTATTTATAGTATGTTCAAGTAAAAATATACATGTATGCTATAAATATGAAAATCATAAATAACGACTGAAAAGCGAGACAAAGAAATCTAAACACGTGTACCGTTCATACTGGAAGTCTGCGATTCCTATCATCAGTGACGTTTCGCCTCGCTTTCGTTTAAATCCATGCATAATCCCACCCACTTCTGTTTTTAACCCAAATCTTGAAATCTAGCTGACCGGTGCTTCGCAGACGACCAGGCCTTTTAGGAATATTACCGCATGACTTGGTGTCCGTACTCATTTAAAATTCGAATCTTAAAAATATTATTTTGTGAAGATCTTATCTTTGTTCAGTACATATTTCGGAAGAGGTTCTGAAAAGACGCAATAGCTTGCACATAATAAAGACTTGTTAAAAATGTAAAATTATGTTTACATATTTTTTAAATATAATTAAAAAAATAAAATTATTCTTTATTTCACAGTGTTTCTTTCTCTTTTATAATTCCACATGGCATTTAAATGCATAGTTCCACTGACCTTTGACCTAATTAATTTCCGAACAAATAATTAATTTGTCCGTAGAAATACTTCATTCAACTACTTACATATCCACCACATCTCGCTTACTATCAATATTTTAAAAACAATAATGAATTATGTTCATGGACAAATAAATCGAAAAATTGCGTTTTTTACCGCTGATAGAGGTGTGACGTATATATTTTGAGTTACGTGACATCTATTCCACCCATTAGCCGTTCTTTAGAAACATCTGAATATTTTCATAACTGCAAAACATTTCTTGAAATCTTGAAGAATTATAATTTTTAAATGTGAACAAAATCTATCGACTCGGAATGGAATTTCCTATACCATGGTTCAGTTTAAACGTCATGCGTGATATGAAAGCGAGATCTAGTATCACAAATGCTTATAAGTTTCATTTGTAATCAATATTTAGAGCAAAAAGACCCTTAAATTCTCTGGGAATATGCCTTCAATAAGGAACACTGCTAGCAACTCTTCATACTGTTTAAACAGTACATTGTTACATTACTTACATGTACAAACGAAAAGTCGTGATAATCAATTTTAGCATAAAGTTTAAAATTGAGTTCTGTTGTTTCTTTTATGTCATACCGGTGGTTCAATTAAACAGTTAAAAATCAAACGCATGGGTAATAAAGAAATGATTAAAATACGGTTCAACAGGAAAAACAATATTGTGATATCTGTTGAAAGATGTTTAATAGCCCTCTTTTCATTCAATTCTTTTTTTAAACAAATGGTGTAAATCTGCATACAATAAAAGAATAAACAATATTTACAATACACACAACATGTGTACTTGAAGTTTTCTGATAGAAGCAAGTGAAAAATTACCTCCGTACACATTTTAACATGTCTTCCTGTTCTTATGATAGCTAATAGCCAATTTAACATGTTTATATGTTTTTTACACTTCTGGTAGCTAAAAGTCCATCTTAACATGTTTGTTTTCTTATTGTTATCTTAGCCGAAATCCATATTATATCTTCTCTATATCATGTTGTTGCTTATAACCCATCGTAAAATGTCTCTCTCTCTCTCTCTTACGGTAGCTCATAACCTATTTCAATATGTCTGTAAGTAATTTTACTTATATTAGCTAACAGCCATCTTAAAATGATTTTCCTTAAGATTATTCTTATGGTATTTGATAGCCCGTCTTCCCATGGACAGACTAAATTACTATGAATTTTTTTTAGTGTTCAGCATCTAATTCGATTAGCATTAATGCCGATTACCGAGTATACGCCCCCACATTGAAAGAAGGTCCTCTGCCGTCGGTCCACGCCTTCTATAAGGTATGTTGTTTGGCAACGAAAGGGGCTTGCGTTTCTTTTTTGCATTGCCGTCGACTGTTTCGTCAGTGATTCTATGGGATCTTTCTTCAGAAATTCTAAGGGCTCTTTCTAAAGCGATTCTCTCGTCAGTGACTCTATCGGCTGTTTCGTCAGTGAGTAGATCGACGGTTTGGTCAATGATTTGATCGACAGTTTCCTCAATGACTTTATCGACCCTTTCATCTTTGTCGTCTTCTTTCTCACTTGTTTGTAACAATGGTATCTCCTTGGGTTCTTCTCCAACGCCTTCGCCACACGATTTCATTGCTAGTTTTATTACTAATGCAGTTCTGCCTGCTTTCCTAGCTGCTCTGATTATCTCTAGCTCTCTTTCGGTCTCGAGTAATGTTTTTGGATATCGACTAAGTATGTTCACCATCAGGACACGTTTGGCATTAGTCTCCTGTTTGAAAATAAATGTATCAAAAAAATAATAAATCTAATAATAGGCTAACAATAAGACAGTTCTACTACATCTCTTGAAAGGGTGCAGAAAACATATTACTGTTCAAAATGTCATGTTTCTTTTTTTTTTTTTAGTATACATGTAATAGTACGTACCTAATTTACTTGGTGAAACTTGTTTAAAACTAGACCATATTTATAACGAGGTTTTAAAGATAAAATAAGCTTTAGGTAAAACAACTTGCTTAAAATATGTTTTATCCTTTGGCTTCATTGTTATAAAACTTCTTTTTTTTAGGCATCTATGATACTCGTTTAAAACCAGGCCATAGAAGCTTTAGGTATAATATCTTGCTTAACATATTATGGTTCCTTAAAATACCTTTATAAATATGGTCCTAAGTTTTATAAACCATGTCTTTGGCCCCATGGTTATAAAACATTCTTAGGCATCTACGAAGTCTGGTGACCATCATTAAGACAACACCTTATAAATAGCATTTATTATATCATCATTCATTACTAAAGTCTCGACTATGTTTTTTAATCATCAGCCTTTGTCCAGCTGATCATCTGTGATTGTTCTGCATTTCGTCTATGATATATCCTTTAAAACATAATTGTACTCACAAAGATCACCTTTCTATGACATTTAGAAGCAATGTTGTTCCAATTTTTACTCAAATGGTGGCCATCTTGGATTTTACCATCTAGCGGCAACAGCTCACACGGGATTCTTGGGGAATTTTAGAATGTTTTTGAGTATGTTTCCAGGAACGTATTATTTAAGTTTCATTTTAGATAAAGTAATAGTTTTACTGGAAAAATATCATCAATGACAACAAGTATATTAACTTATCATAGTTAACTCTTCATCAATGAAGATTGGTATATTCTTACCATAGTTAACTCTTCCTCAATGAAGATTGGTATCTTAACTTACCATAGTTAACTCTTCATCAATGACGACAGGTATATTAACTTATCATAGTTAACTCTTCATCAATGATGACAGGTATACTAACTTACTATAGTTAACTCTTCATCATTGAAGATTGGTATCTTAACTTACCATTTTTAACTCTTCATCAATGATGACAGGTATACTAACTTACCATAGTTAACTCTTCATCATTGAAGATTGGTATATTAACTTACCATAGTTAACTCTTCATCAATGAAGACTGGTATATTCTTACCATAGTTAACTCTTCATCAATGAAGACTGGTATATTAACTTACCATAGTTAATTCTTCATCAAGGACAACTGGTATATTAACTTACTGTAGTTAACTCTTCATCAATTAAGACTGGTATATTAACTTACAATAGTTAACTCTTCATC
>JAULBS010149725.1:0-12215 GCA_032355785.1 Symmetromphalus regularis
GTTGTCGAGACGTTGCCAGTTGGCAGCAAACTGTCAGATAGCATATAACCTTTCAACACCATCGAAAACAGAACATTTATCACACCAAACATATTGTGGTTTACAATTATTCCCAATTTATGTTTACGTGTCGTTTTGCTTTATATATGTTCAACCTCGCCCATTGAATCAACTGACTGAGACGTAATATTGTAATACATAAATGTGATTCAGGTATAATTTCAATCAATTGAAGCAAAGAAAAAAAAAATAGTTTCTGGTCCGAGGGCTTTGCCAGAATTAATTCTCAGACCGAATGTCTTTTTTTTTTTTTTTTAAGCTTGTCTTTTTAAAAATTTATTATTTAAAAACAAAAACAACAATAACAAACTAGGAAAAAAAAAAGGAAAAAAAAAAAGAAGAAGAAAAATATTGATTTTACAGGCCATTCCGATACCGGAAGTGCGGATAATTTTTGCCCCATAAAGAATAAGCAAATTAGTCTAATAACGAAATAATTAAAAATAATAAATAAATAAAAATAAAAAAGAAGAGGAATCACAAATCAATTAACATTCAAGTTTAAAAGCGAAATGGACTGTGAGGATCAGAAACATAAAGTTTTCTTTCATAGCCTAAAATATACCATTGAAATACCATTATTTGTTATTCTGTACAAATCAAAATTAATTGTTTATGAGATTGACGTAATCGTTATATGACTTAATCCAGATTGTAAAAAAAACCTCATGTTTATAAAACTAAATGTGCTGATTGTTTGAAGACAATGGCTTAACTTCCTGTATCAACGTACAAAGTAATCCCTTTCAATAACGTTATAGCCTTAAGGCTGATGTTTGAGTACACAAAATAGGAAACGCGTACATTTAAATAAAATGATAAGAAAAGAATGTTATAAATAAAATGTAATTCAAAACCTAAATATACTCAACCAAAAAAGAAAGTTTGCATGTTGAAATATATTGAATATTTTTTTAATCTACCATTTCATCGTAATTGGCAGCAAACGCATGCGCCACTTGTGATATTAACTTAACTTATGTGTGTGTGTGTGATAATGTGTGTATATGTGTGTATGTGTGTGTGTGTATGTATGTGTGTGTGTGGTAATCAAATAGGCTCAATAACAACAATGTACCTCTTAATGTATAAATATGTATGTCATTGTTGTTATCTCCACATATATATATATGCAAGACTTATTGTATGTATAACTATTTCATGTACTAAATAAATATTCAATTGCCACGTCAGAGCTAAGTTGTGTTATTCATTCTTGTCTAGATATTTCCCCGTGAGATCAAAAGCCCGTGAGGCAACTCGTTCTCAGTTGGTGAAGTTCAGAAAGAAAACCGTACCTCCCACATGCCAACCCCAACCGTGTTTCCACACAATCTAAGAAGTGCGAGGACTACAGACAAAACGATGGCTACATCAAGTCCACCAGAAATGACACAGCAGCAAATGCCGCCTCAGGAAGAACCTCTTCAACAACAAAGAGGTTCAAATTCTGTATTATATATGGATATGTTTACAGGCCAAACAGGTCTAAAATTTAACATTTGGTTAAATCGTTTTACCGGCCTTGTGAGAAACAATAATTTGTCACAAATGGACATAAAGTCATTATTGATGAGATCTTTGGGTGGTCCGGCAAAAGGATTTTTTGATTCATTGGACTTGGATTTTTATCTGACACCCATTGAAACATTTTATGACAGACTTACGGAGAGATTTTCACCTCCAGAAAAATTTGACATTTCAATTTTAAATGTTACCCAGTATCCAGGGGAATCGGTGGATCTGTATCTGGACAGATTCCAGCAGGTCAGTGTTGGATACAATATACCAACCAATATACTCATATCATGTGTATTGAAAGGTTTAAATCCCAAAATCAGACCATGGGTCGAACAACGAGATCCGGCCTCAATGCACGAAATACGAAAGCACGCAAAGCTGGTGGAACAGCAACAGTGTACATCATCCTCGGTGTGCACAGTGAGTGAGCAGATCATGATCAACCAGATCGTAGTAGGAGTTGCCAATCAAATGTCACTGAATCAGCCACAACCTGCATCTGAAGGTGTCTGCTACTCACAGCACCAGCAGCCACAAGAGCAACAGCAGCAACAACATCATCAGCCACAACCTGCATCTGAAGGTGTCTGCTACTCACAGCACCAGCAGCCACAAGAGCAACAGCAGCAACAACACCATCAGCCACAACCTGCATTTGAAGGTGTCTGCTACTCACAGCACCAGCAGCCACAAGAGCAACAGCAGCAACACCGTCAGCCATATCAACAACATGAAGATCATCGCCGGTCGCAGGGAACCACATATCAGCCAACACACCAGCAACAGCGACAGGGATATAGCAACCAGAGATGGAACAACCAGGGCCGGGCGCATTATGGCAACCAACAGTCCAGGAACAGTCGGCAGTCAACAAATTACCAAAGAAGCAACACGGACAACAATAGCTGTAACAGATGCGGTAAGGTTGGAAAATGTTATCCTGCACAACAATGTCCATATTTTTACTTTACTTGTCATTGTTGTGGGAAAAAGGGCCATCATACACAATTATGTTTCTTTAGATCACAAAGATAGGATAAGGCGCCTGGCGTCCATACAACTGGTGTCAGGCACACAGAAAAAGTTGAATTGATAGCACCACTACAGAAAAACACAATTTCAGTTAGTATCAATTCAGTAAAAACAAATGCATTGATAGACACAGGGGCATCTATTTCCTGTGTTAATTTGTCATATCTAAAGAAAATAGGATATACAGAAAAAGATTTAACTACAAGTAGTGTCAAAAACATTGTAGGTGTAGGTGGTGAGACTCACTCAGTGCTAGGTATAATCTCTCTTTCAGTTAGGATAGGACATGTACTGTATGACCATATATTTCATGTGTTTTCTAAACTTCATCATGCTCTAATCCTTGGAATGGAATTTATGACTACTAACAAAGCACGTATTGATTTTCAAAAGAACACTGTGTTCTTCAGCGAAGGACTTGTTTATGTTGCACTGATAGAATCAAATTCTGGTTTAGCAAGGTCAACAAAATATTGTAAATTAGCACCACAACAAGAATGTGATATACCCGTCATCCTCTCTAGAGTTAGTCCTAAAGGTGTGTATCTACTTGAGCCAATTAACAAGAGCATTCCACAAATAGTTGGTGCTAAATGCCTAGTTCGTCCTCGAAACAAGAGAACAATGATGAGAGTTATCAACATTACCAATGAAGATATCACCATACCCCGACATAAAGTGCTAGCAACAGTGTCACAGATTGAAACAGACAATATAGAGACGCTGCAGGAAACAGAACAAAGAAATCAGCGTCATTTTGTAAATGCAACACAATCACCAGAAGTAAGTGCTAAAAGTAAAAGTGACATTGAGTTTAACCTTGATCAAGCAGATCTAACATTACGTCAGAAAGATGAACTATTAACATTTCTCGACACACAAAGGGATGTATTTGCCAAGGACTGGACAGAAATAGGTAAAACAAACCTCCATTACCATGAAATTGACACAGGAGATGCTCAGCCAGTAAGGATGCCGTTTTATAGACAGTCTATTCCAATGAAACAAGAATGTGCTAAACAGGTAAAAGAAATGTTACATGCAAACATCATCTATCCAAGTGACTCTCAGTGGCGTTCACCAGTCGTAATGGTTAAGAAAAAAGATGGCAGCTACAGGTTTGCTGTAGACTATAGGAAGCTAAATGCAGTCACAAAGCCTATATATTATCCACTGCCACGATTCGATGATATAATAGATTCTGTTGGAGAAGCTCATGCACAACTATTCACGGTGTTAGACTGTGCTAGCGGATTTTGGCAAATACCACTTCACCAAAATTCAAAGCACAAATCAGCATTCATTACACAGGATGGTATTTTCGAATTCAATCGTCTCCCATTTGGCTTAAAGAATGCTCCGATGGCATTCCAATCAACATTAGCAAGAGCTTTGAACGCAATGAACTGGAAATATGTGTTAATCTACATAGATGACATCATTATCTACTCTCGAACATTTGAAGAACATTTACAACATCTCAAAGCTGTTTTTCAAAAACTAAGGAAAGCGGGATTAACACTTAAACCCAGTAAATGTCGTTTTGCCGCCAAAGAGGTAACATATCTAGGGCACATCTTCACCAAAGATGGAATACATGTTGATCCTAACAAAATTGAAGCTGTCAAATCATTTCCAGAACCTACTTCTCAACACCAAGTGCGTCAGTTCTTGGGACTTGCTAATTACTATCGGAAGTTTGTGTCAAATTATTCCAAAATTGCAGCACCACTTGCAACACTCTTGAAAAAAGAAACAAAATTTGAGTGGTCTGAAAGCTGTCAAGCTGCATTCGACAAACTCAAATCCGGTCTCATATCTGCTCCAATTTTAGCTTATCCCAACTTTGATAAACCGTTTCTGTTGACAACCGATGCTAGTGGTGAAGCCATTGGATATATTCTGGGACAACACAACGATCATGGACAGGAACAGGTCATAGCATATGGAGGCAGGTCTCTGCATCCAAATGAAAAGAAGTGGAGCGTTACAGAACTCGAATGTCTGGCAATTGTGGAAGGTATTCAAACCTTCAGACCATATCTGGCTCACAGGAAATTCACAATCTATACAGATCACCAAGCCTTACGTTACTTACAAACATTCAAACACAGTGGCACTGGACGACTTCCACGGTGGTCTCTCATTCTCCAAGAATATGACTACGAAGTTTTCCACAGGCCAGGTAAAACCAATTTGAATGCAGATGCACTCTCTAGAAGATCATATCCAGAACAAACGAGATTATCAGATCCTGATGACATACCCAGTTTAGCAGCTGCATCCCTACAACATAGCTCCAACATCAATGAACAAGGCCAGGATCAAAATGCAGAGTATCTTGAAGTCACCTTTTCTTATACTGAAAAGCAGCCCTGTTCAACCACTGTTGCAGTGATAGATACTTTTACAGTCACAGATTTAAATAAACGACAAAGAGAAGATACTGATTACATTCCAATAATTGACTATCTGGAAAATAATGTTATTCCACCCAATTACACAGAGTCTCAAGTAAAAGGTTTGGTGGGTCGTTCAGGTGAATATGGTATTGTAAATGGAACATTAAATCATTTCTACCATCCAAAACATCGAGGAACGAAGTCCAACAGACTATCTGTAATCACTCAACTTGCAGTTCCCAAACCAGACAGGAAAGCTCTTCTCATAGCCTATCATGATTCTGTAATAGGAGGATGTCATCTTGGTCGAGATTCAACGAGACAATCAATCCAACAGAAGTATTATTGGCCAAGTATGTACCAAGACATCGAAGATTACATAAAAACATGTGATGTATGTCAAAGATGCAAAACGCAACAACATCCCACAGTGGCACCAATGGTTCCAATGCCAATTGAAGATACTTTTCAACGATTACATGTTGACATCCTTGGCCCACTACCTCAGACACCAGCAGGTAACAAATACATTTTACTTGCTATTGACTCATTTACAAGATGGACAGAAAGTTTTCCCATGAAAACAATGGAAGCCAAAGAAGTAGCTGATCTTCTAGTCAGAGAGGTTTTTACACGTTATGGAGCTCCAAGAACACTACTCACGGACAGAGGTAGACAATTCACCTCCAAACTTGTAAACGCAATATGCGAGATTTATAGTGTCAAGCATCATTACACATCCGCATACCATCCACAGACAAATGGAGTATGTGAACGGAAAAACAAAGATATTGCTCAGATTCTACGATCATACTCAGATGCTCAACAAACAAACTGGGATGAGTTGCTACCCTTTGTGATGATGGCTATCCGAAGCTCCCCGTGTCAATCAACAGGATTCTCGCCACACTACATGCTCTTTGGGCGAGAAATGCTTCTTCCAATTGATACAACCATAATTCCAAAAGAGACACTCGGGAAAGAAGCCACAAATCATATAAAAGACCTTTTAGAACATCTCAAGCTCACAAAAGAGCTCGCAACAGAAACTGTTAAAGCAAATCAAGAAACAACCAAACACAGGTATGACCAAAGGGCATCACTACACAAATTTGGTGTAGGGGATATAGTTCTATTAAGAAACACAGCTGTTCAAAAGGGTCATAGTCCCAAACTAACTGAGAAATTCACGGGACCATATTCCATTGAACAATTAGGACCAAACCACACATATAAACTGAGAAATTGTGACAATCTCAAAAATGTTAAATCCCCTGTCAACCATAACAGACTAAAGATATACAATCACAGGCAGCCAACGAACAGTAGTTCATTAAATACAACTGCTCAAAACGCTAGCAAGCCAGCTCAACAGGAACAAACACATGTATCTCAACGCGTAGGTAGTTACAATAATCAGTCAGATCCGCAAGTACCTGATACAGAGTACAACTTTGATAGACTGTTAAAGAAAAGAAGTAACAAAGGAAACATAGAGTATCTAGTAAAATGGCAACAAGGATTACCTACCTGGGAACCTAGACTAAATATTCCTGAGGAAGCCTGTGAGAACTTTAACAAGTACTACAAGGCCAATGGTTGTAAGAAGCGAAAGAAGAAGTCTTTTTTCAAATGAGCCTACAAAACGGGGTACCTTACTTATCTTTATAATCTTACTTCCTCTTTACTTACTAACACATAGAATGTGATGAGTCAACGTTTGAATATATTCATTATGTTCAAATAATGCTAGAGGTCTGAGGCTGGCCACTTCTTCTTCATGCAGACTTATCTCAATCTATCTATAAAACAATTTCTCTCTCTCTCTTTATTCTTAGGTAGCCTACTGAAGTTCCTTTTCTTCATAACATGGTTCCTCGTCAACTTACCAACCATTGCCGCTGAAGATGAAAACATTAAACAACGCATCAACTATGGAGTGATATTTAAACCCATGGCTGAAGTACAATTTGCAAATGAATATTGGCTTCATACGTACGAGATTGAAATCCCACAAGCACTCTATATAAAATCAGTAAGTGGATGTCACCATAATGCAGAAACCTGCCAGGTGGTTCAACTAGTACAAACACAGATTAATTCCATAAAAATGAGATGTTCTGCAATGTTGAATGAAACAATTCAACAAATTAATGAACTGTTACCAGTCGCAAAATTTCCAAAGGAACAGCGATCCAAACGTGCCTTATTGAGCTTCATTGGACAGTTTTCTAAATCATTGTTTGGCACAGCCACGATGGATGACATTAACATTTTAGCGAAGCATATAAATGCTCTGAACAAACAAGGTGTTAATGTTGCTAACACGATAACCGAACATTCACATCAGATGTCGTCATTTATGTCAAAAATCGATACGCGATTTTTAAATGCCATACGAGGCATAAAAATCAACCATGAGGCAATCAGACATGCAACTGTCAGTATTGCCGCTACTTATGACAACCTAAAACAGGCCTTTGTAGCTCTAATGTCCATTATGTTGAACCAAATTCAACAAGCTACTCTTGTTGAACACAAAATGGAAGAATTTAAATTAAGTGTACTAGATCTTGTACAAGGAAAGCTCTCACCATTACTCATTCCTATTCACGTCATTTCACAAACAATTCATCACATACAGCGCATTCTTGATTCTAAATACACGGGATTCAAAATACTTCAAACAAATCCACATTTTTATTACAACCATGGGAAATTCCTATTTGCAAAAACACATGCTAATAAGTTGTATGTTACATTAAAGTTTCCATTAGCTACTCTAGACACAAAATTTAAACTGTATAAGATAATATCACTCCCAGTGCCAGTGAACAACTCTTCAAAACAAGCTACTCGCTTACTAGATCTAGCACCATTTATTGCCATATCGAGTAATGAACAGTATTCTGTCTCTGTAAATAAGGAACAGTATGCACAATGCTATGGAACACACACTCTACATTGTCCCTTTAAACCGACACTAGTAACAAAAGAATCACTTTCTTGCGAGACCAGTTTATACCTTAACAAAAAGGATATAATAAAAACTCACTGTAACTTTAGATTTATTTTCCACAAACAGCAATCACAACTAATTGAACTAACACCGTCTGAATTACTAATCTATAACACTCCCTTGTTATCTGTTACATGTCCTTCTGGTCAAAAGGTTATACCTGGATGTACATTTTGTATATTAAAAGTACCATGTTTTTGTTCAGTTAATACTGAAACATTATTAGTAACAGCTCGTCTAGGAACTTGCCAGGAACATGCACCTGAAAACATTACATATTTACATCCAGTCAATATAGCTTTATTACAACATTTCTTTAATAGCTCACAATTATCATTACTAGAAGGTGACACACTTTTTGAGCATCAGATTAAAGTTAAGGTGCCAAACTTTGAACTGTATTCACATTCCTTTAATAAAGTAATTGCGAATGACAAGAAAGATCATTTAAGTCTTAAACGAATGGCTACCAGTGTACGAAAAAGTCAGAAAATATTTCAGGGTCTTACTGAATCACTTTTAGATGGGCAAATAAATGTTAAAGAAACATGGTTAGATACTAAGACACTTCTTACACTGGCTGCTATCGGACTATCAGCTTTCGCAATTATTGCAATAATATGGATGTTTTTAAAAATTCGTACCCTTGCAACTGCAGTAACAATCTTAGCAAACACAGTTACAGTCAAATCATATACACTACCTTCTTTTGAATATCACAATCCTACAACAAAGCCACCTACCAATTTCACCTATATTGCTGATACTATGTATGAACACCTGTCAGTAATAATGAGTTCTGTAGTTATCATTCTTCTTGTGATCATTGTATGTAAATTATTTTATTCTCGCCCTAAACATACACAGATTGTTTTGGAATTAACAACAGGGGCTTTGTGTGAACACATTCCAGTAATGTCCTTGTCAATATGCCCATCATACTGGGACATTAAGTCACCTGACGCCATTACCAATGTATGTGTAAAACATTACATATGTCCATCATTACATATTGGATGGCCTAACTTTATAATCAAACATAAATTTACACATCAGTATCTTGCAATGCCCAAAGTCGTTAAAATTTCTCCTTTAACTGCCAGAAGAATTCGCATTATATTGGCTCAGCCATTCGCAACAAATATTCTGATTGTTCATCAGGGACTATATGAGGTATTGCAATTGCAATCATTTGATTAGAAAACTAATGTTATATATATACCTACAGACAGGTACAAGAAGTAATAGAAATAAAAATTGTATGATTTAACAATATGAAGGCATTCTAAAGACACAAACTACACGTACAACCTACCTCACTTGCAACAGAATTTTATTTTCCATAACATCAATTATAGCCCATATTAATAAGAAGGATGAAGATGTCCTGAAGACAAACTATAACCTACCTCACTTGGGAGAAATACTGTCTTTACTTGTATTCCATTCAGTTCTGTTACTGGTTTATTGTCGACTGTGAGCTTAGCTGCAATAACTTTACTATTCAAAACATACCCAGCAGACCTCTCCGTCAAGTTTTCAGTTGCTTTGAACAATTGTGTGTCCTTGAAAACGTGCATTGTCAAACGAATGTTACTCGTGTTGTGATCTGCAAATAAACGAGATAATCCTATTGTTGTTGTTTAACGATTTGTGGTGATCTGTTATATATTAAACCTTTGTTATTTCTCAATCAGTGTTTGTTTTCGCTATAGCGGATCCCGGGAGGGGGGTTGGGGGGTGTCTACGGGGTCAGGACACCCCATTTTCTCGAAAATATTTATTTTACGAATGGAATGACGTGAAAATTAACAATTTTTTCACCCATTTCTATTCACTCATCACTTTTGGACCCAACCTCTTTTCAGAAATCCGCAGTGGGACCCCCACTTTCACAAATCCTGCATCCACGCCTGTTTCATATATTTTAACAGCGTCATTAGAGCACATTCATTTATTAATCATCTGTTATTGGATGTCAAACATTTGGAAAAGGGTTTGAACCACGGTCTTAAGCTGGAGACCAATTAGTCACAACAATTTTTTTGGAAAAATAAAAACCATACATTTGAACAATCATTAAAGTCACATTTGGTCGCAGTCCTCAAAAAATACTTGTACAGAAATGTTTTGTATTTAAAAGAGGGTACAAAAAAGTAAAGTTCGTTTTATTTAACGACGCCTCTAGAGCACATTGATTTTTATCTTATCATCGGCTATTGGACGTCAATCATGTGTTCATTCAGACATATGTATTTAGAGGAAACCCGCTGCCGCCACATAGGCTACTCTTTCTGATAAGCATCAAGGGTTATTTTATATGCAGCGTCTCACACACAGGACAACACATACCACGGCCTTTGATGTACCAGTTGTGGAGCTCTGGTTGGAACGGAAAATAGCCCAAACTGCAAAGCGTCCACTAAGAAGGATCGATCCGACGACCAACCGGTTCATAGGCAGACACGCTACCATTTGAGCTACAGCTAGCCTCGTATGGATTTTCCGCAGATTTTTTTTTTTCTTTCTCATGATTATGATATTTATTATCCACATGGTTCAAGCTTCCAGCGTCTGGATTTACCTCGGCGTTTTTCCCTCTCTGGGTACGCCCCAGCAATCTTAAAATTAAAATGGAGGGACTAGTGATTTTTCGTGGGGACGGTAACTTTTTAAGGCTATTAGTCCCCAGGCGAGTGAAACAAATTCTTAATTTCTACCCCTGTACAATAAGTACAGAATAATGGTGGAGGATGATTCATACAGTAACACATTTAAAATAATTAATACCCATGTAACAATAAATATATAAAACAATATGAAATATAAAACAAATTAAACTGCATTTAGTTCTTGAACTATTTGCGCGAGTTATATATCTATCAAGGTTGTTTGGCTCTTTAATGTTTTCAGTAGTTAAAAGTTGAATAAGTTTAAAAACACTAGGTCTTTTATAATAATAAAGATTTAATAATGTTTTTCCTGACGTCGTTATATTGATTACACTGAAGTATAAAATGAAATTCATCTTCTATTTCATTAGAATTACAAATTGTACATATATTATAGGCATCTTTACTATCTCTCTCAAATAAATCATTGCTATGGCTTTTTTTTTTCGAGTAGTTTTGTAAATAAAATTCATTTAGTAAATATTGATAAAGACTT
The DNA here is from genome assembly GCA_032355785.1 of Symmetromphalus regularis. Taxonomy (NCBI): domain Eukaryota; kingdom Metazoa; phylum Mollusca; class Gastropoda; order Neomphalida; family Neomphalidae; genus Symmetromphalus; species Symmetromphalus regularis. The sequence continues at coordinate 11,203 of JAULBS010149725.1, forward strand.
CCTTTTGACATTATTTTTATTTTTCCGTAGCATTCCTGTATTAATATATCACGCATTCACTCTTTTATGATATTAAATATATATCATTATTTAGATTGTTAATATTCCATATATAATTTAAACCAAGTCTATTGAGTTCTTGTCTAATATTTACAAACCGACTTCTCCATATTGTTCCATGTCCACATACAGTTAGTGTTACGTAATTTAATCCAGTATTTAAATATTCTTAAAGGAATGCAGAAGTCTACAGAGCTGCATGTAAAATGGATTAATGTTTTTCAGGAATAAGAATGGTGCAATAAAATGTTTAATACGTATATGGATTTAGGATTAAGGAATAAGATCGATGCGCGAGAAAGCTACGTGTTACGGGGTGTGACGTAAGACTCGAACAATAACCAATTTATATAAATATTGTTGGTGCGACAGCTGTAGGCCAATGGACACGGCTGCGTAACTTCATTCAGGCGACAGTTTTTAAAGTCAGCGAGTACACATTTCTGGTTTAATTTGGATAATTTTCTTTTTTCAACACTAACTGTAATACAAATATGATAACGTTTCCATTCATAGAAATGGGATTTTTCGCGAACAAAGACGTAATAACAATTAACTTGTTCCGTGGAAAGAGCTGCTATTATACGGCCATTACGAGTTTCGCACAATGATTGTTCTGACGTGACGTCATGCTGTACCACTTACAAACAGAAGTTTCGTTTCTCACTTTTGTACACGGAAAACGCGTTTTTAAGTACTAGTACAAAGACATTTTTCTTTAAATTTTTATATATTTTTAACTAATACTTTGTGATATAAAAGCGAGATATAGTATCACAAATGCATGTAAGTTTCATTCGTAATTAATATTTAGAGCACAAAGATCCTTAAAATCCGTGGAAATATGCCTTTAATGAGTCATGCAACGACACCATCTTAAACGCATAGTCCCACGGACCTTTGACCTAATTAATTTCCAAACAAAGAATTAATTTTAAATATAAACATTTGAT
>JAULBS010149736.1:0-12215 GCA_032355785.1 Symmetromphalus regularis
CAGTCAACTAATTAATAAACAGGATTAACACATTGATTGTTGAAAAATAAAATAAGCTACAAGGAAGGAAAAACTAACAATTTATAAAGCAAGCAATGTACTATTTACAATAAATTGGTGTGGCAAGGGTAGACGACTCGCGATAATTTAATGTCACGTTTTTGGCTGGGGTAGCTGACTCGCGATAATTTGGTGTCGCATTAATTTCCTGAATTACAGTATTATTATTTAAAAAAAACACTTAACTATATCAGATCTAAACAATTTGCAAATTAGACATGTTTTCTATATGTAATGTTATACCAAAATAAAATGAATAAAAACAAGTGTGTTATGACTGTAGTCACCAATATAAGAACATAAACTATCTTTATATGACACATTGTTTCAGCAGTGATAGACCATATCAATGACAATAAATGGGTGAAAGATACATGGGATTACTGAATAAAAAAACATTTCTGGAATTTTGCACGTGACATAAGATAAAGCTGTGGTTTAAATTTTCAAGTAAAAGTCTCAATTACTTTTGGTGTTTTCTTTTGGATAGTTAAATTTCTGTTATGGCGGTGGAGGCGGAGTTCTGGGATCTTGTGGGTAAGTCGGATAGTGAAGATGAAAACTTTTTGGGCTTTACTGAAGGGGATATTGTGGACGGAGAGGTGATGAACTTTTAGTTGATGAACTTGATCATGATGTAAATAAAACAAACTTTAACAATGCTTACAACTCTCTGTGGCTTAGGGATTTCACTGAAGTGAATGGCATACGTAATTTGGACACAGAAACTAGGTAATTTGGACACAGAAACCAAGTAATTTGAAATATTTTCAAAACTGTTTGATGACAAAATCGTGGATATCATTACTACTGAAACCAATTTTAATTTGTTAAAATACTGAAAATTAAAATCATTGAAAAAAATAAATCTCATTATTTTACCAGTGGCAAGGGCTAGAGGAGGTCACTTTGGTCAGCAGCAAGCAAAACGTTAAACCAGGAACTGGTACCTGATAAACTTCTGTTCTTTTGCATCAAAGAGATTCATCAAAATGTCAGCATCTTCACCAATTTTACACACAAAGTTGCGCAGCATCACAAAAAGATTAAATGTGTGAGGATATGACAAAACACGAGTGTCATTCTCAGCTTTTACTGTTGACTGCTGTAAAAAAAAAAATATTGTTTATATTTCACTACACACAATGAACAAATACAGATTTGTAAAATGTTGGAATTTTTTTACTTGATAACAGAAATTAATGTAGCCTAAAACTCTTAAAATTCAGCCTAAAACTCTTAAAATTCTGACGATGTTTCAATGAAACTTAAATGCTGTCACCAAATCCTTTTACTGTGGCACTATGATGGAAATTTCATGAAAAATAGCATACTGGTTAATATATTTATATTTTTGCAATGGCAGTACAATGCTGGTTCAAAACAATTTCACAACTGATTTAACAATGGCACGTCTAACAGTAGATGCAAATTTCACAGACTGCTAAGAAAAAGTATACCGTATTGTTTCTATTTATAGTGCCCCCCTAATATAAGCGGCCCCACAACATTTTCATGAGAAATAGTGCCCTTAAAATAGTAAAACAGCCTTACTTGCAATGAATATAAGCATATCAGCCAAATGCCTAATTCAACACATGGAAAACGTCATTCCCATATTCTAGATGCCCTTTCAATTACCGACCTTTCATTAAACACACGCGATTAACACATTTACATGCATGTAAGAGAAAAACAGGCTTTGTAAATATTTTTGAACAAGATGCCATCTTTTGCCAAGTATAACTGTTTACTAAATCTCCTGTGAAAAGATCCTTTTCCTGCCGCCGTACATGTAAAATGTTCCCATGGGTGGCAGAGCATTTTTGACATTACAAAATATTGTCTAGTGCTCTAATTAGCATGCCCCTTTTGCATTATGCATCGCACCCAGGTGCTATAAGAAGGTCCTAATAAAAAAAATGCAAGTAAAAGAAAAATACAAGTGACAAAACTATAAACTTATTTCTTTGACATTTCCTCCACAAAAATATGTATTCTATCTAAAGAACATCTAGCTTTAACTCTTTCTCAGATTAACATGAGAACAAATCAGTGGGGTTAATAAGAAATACATTTTGTTTTGTATATTTAATATATTAGCAACGATTAAACAGTACTTACAGTTTCTTTTCGTATTCTTTCTGCTGCTGAGCAATGCTGAAACATACAGAGGTAAGCATGAACTAATATAGTAGTTGAATAAAAACTAAAAGAAAAGGACTGTGTGTTCAACGACACCCCAGCACATTGTTTGTTCAGTAGCTATTAGATGTATTTTATGATACATGGTCTTAGAAGAAACATGCTACTGAAACATAGGCTACTTTCTGATTAGCAGCAAGGGATCTTTTATATGCATTTTCCCAAAGACAGGACAGCTTTGAATAAACCAGTTGTGGACAATTGGTCAGTGCAAGTAGCTTAAACCTACCCACTGAGCTTTGCGGAGCACTCACTCTGAAATGGAGACAACATCAATATTAAAATGTTCATGCATCAACCATGATTCGATTTCAGTACATACCAGACATGAGACCGACAGCTTAACCACTGTGCCATTAAGGCCAATTAAATAAAAACAAAAAAACAAATTAAACTTTATACTTAATTTTTCCACTCATTGCTAAATGATGTACGATAGATGATTGATTTAGAGGTATCATAGAAAATTTCTGAATATTGGTATCTAATTAATATTTTTTAAATTTATTATTTTATCAAATGTACTGCCACAACAACAGCATTAATATTTGTGTCATCAAATTTACTAATAAATTAATGAAGTCTTAGAAATGTTTACCCGTCTGTGAACTTCAATGACACTTGTTGCTTCTGGATTTAGTACATTGCCCAACTCATCTCTAACAACCAGGTCCAAATTTAGGAGACTTCAAATGATAAAACAAAAGCACTCTTAAAAGTAAAACCATTGACCATTATGATGAAAACATATACAGAAAGGCAACATAAATGATATTAATGTTTATAAAAGTAACTGTATTTTCAAAACTTTTGCAGAATTTTTGTTCTATAATTCAAAACAGTAAATTTGATCTTTGTTAATTTGATCAAGTATTCAGTGTTTAAGAAGAAAACAACAAGTTTCCTGTAATAAATCAAAACATCAGATCAAGAAGTGCTTACTATCTGTTTAATGTTACCAAGCTGAATGTAAATCCTGTTTGGTTGGACTTTTGTTATGATTGGTTAACAACCCCCCTATCCCCACCAAGCATAAAAGATGAATATCAGTTATTATGGAGTGGGGCTAACTAGTACACCTCTATGATTAACCCCTAAAACATAAATCTGATGAACCCAACAGAATCAAAATTTATTAAAATATTACCTGCAAAACATCTTGGACAGTGAGAAAAAATGACGTGGATGGAGGAATGCATCATTAATGGAAAGAAATATTTAAATAAAATAGATTTGGTATGAATACATACGCATTTCCATAGTCTATTCTTGCTGTAATCTCTTGCTGTAAAACTTTCAGTTCATCCTAAATATAAAAAATATATTTGTAAAGGACAAGGACAGCAGGAATTGTAATACAATTAATTCATACCAATAAACAGCAATAAGCCTTATTTGTTTAAATACTAGAACTGAATTATCTCAAAATTAATTTCTAAATAAGACTTTAAGATATCTCCAAAGTTAAAAAATAATTATAGTAACAAAAGTTAATATTATTACTAGTCAAATAGCAAGACACCTGGTAAGAATTTTCTTTTTAAAATCTGTATTTATAAACATTGACCGAAAAGCTTACAAGAATGTGTAAAAGCCAAATGTAAGCGAAATCAGGTATCATTTAGCCGTAAGAAGTAATGAAATAAACATACGTTTGTCAGTTTTTGAGATAAAATCTTCCGTCTCCAAGCTACAAGTTCATTTATCATTTCACAGATCTTGTCCAAATCTTCACCCTGCACCTATAAACAAAACATGTAAGGTAAATTGCAAATATTCCATTCTTGAAAAGTTTAATCAGTGGCTATTAGTTGTCAAATATACATTATTTATGACGTATCTACAAAATAAACCTGCTACAGCTATACAGATGGCACTTTATTATCAGCAAGGGGCCTTTTGTATGCTTTTTCTCAGCATTATTCAGAACCAGGATCACCTGTCAAGTTTCATCTACTAGAAGTGCATAACTAGTTGGAATAAGGATGCAGCTCAAGAAAAAGAGTTTCAGTCAGTCATTCATAACTAGTGTAGCAAAGACTATGGTATGTGTCATCCTGTCTTTGGTGAAACATAAAACAAAAGATCCCTTGCTGCTAATAAGAAAGATTGGCCCAAACTAGAGTGAGTGCTCTGCAAGTAGGTAGATGTACACCATTTATACCAACCAGTGGTCTATAACTGGTTTATCAAAGCAATGAGTTATGCAATCATGTCTGTGGGATAGTGCAGCAGGTTTCATCTATTGAAAAAAGACAGTACAGGAAGGTGAGGGGTGTACCCAAGACAGTGTGCTTGCCCTTAACTGGAATATAAGCATGAAGTAGCACCACTAACCTACAACTTCAGAAATAGAAGCCCATGTTGTGGTAGTGGTTTACCTTTGAAGACAATGCTGCAAACACTATACGTATGACACTTAATAGCAACTGAATAAACAATATATTGGGTGTCATTTAAACAAACTGTTTTCTATGCACAACTATCAAAGAAAAACAAGTTTAAATAAAACAATAGAAAATACATGTATGTATTGCTTTTTTCCAAATGCATTCAATCAGTTTTGGGTTTTTACATTACTTGGTACAATTCTGGCCAATTCAACAATTATAACAAATATAATATAAAAATCAACAGACGGTCTTTACAAAGTGATGAACTTTTTAACAGAAATTCAGTACTTGAGACTATTTTACCACATAAATCTGTTTCCATATGCTGTGCCATTCTTTCAATACCAATGTCATTTCTTTGACAATCGGTAGTTCCTTTACTGTTATCGTTTCTCTTGATCTGTAATTCCAGAAGAAAATTCCATGCAAATTCTTACAAGCATTGTAAATAATTCTATACATATAATGTTTACTTACAATTTTAAACTTAAAATCTATATTCAGTTCAATTGCTATGATGTCAACCTCAGAAAATGAAAAACAAATTCATTTTTATTCCCTGATTGTTTAATAGTGGATTCTTTAAAGGAAGCTCAATCTGGGTCTCTTGAGATTGGAGTTTTAGCAAGAAAAAACATTTATCTCCACATGATCTGTGTAATAGTATTACCTTCTATCTAAAACAATACCTTGCTACCTTTTATTTAATTACAATAATTAAATAAAAATAACAATAAATATAAATTATAATGGCCACACATGAAATTATCTGTCAGCACAAACTACAGTAAAAACCCATCAAATGATCACCTCAGTACTTAGACCACCCCACTATAAAGACTGATATTTTAAAGACCCGAATTTCTCTTATTACTTTTATAGTAAAACTATCCTGAAATTAAAACCACCCCACTATTCCATACTACGACCAGTAAAATCAGTCGCAACAGTCGTTTTCAGTGTATTTTGACCTCACCAAAGGAACCAAATTAAAACTGCAAGCCTTGTGTATTTTTCTTTTACACATCAAATCACTGTAATGGTCAAAATAGCTGCCCTGTTTTTATCCAAAATTAACAGATGGCATATAGGTACAATAAACCTCTTAGTTTTGTCTGTAGAAAAGGATTAAAATAATTCGATTTCAGGTACACATTTGAAATAATTTTTAAAATTACATGCGGTACTTTCAGTTTCCGGAAAACATTGGCAGTTGCTTAATATTAATGATGCTATGTAATGCTCTAATTGGCTCTAGCTTATAATTATAGTTAGTCCGATACACTTTGGTATTATGTAATAGGTTCATTGTAAGCAAAACACTCTGTAATAGTGTGGGCGATGCAGAGACTGACTTGACACTCGTATATTCTTATTGTTTACCGCCAACTCATGGCTAATTGTTAATTAGAATACAACCCAAATAAACTGACAGACTAATTCAATACATAACAAAAGAGGTGTTCCAAATCGCTAGACTTTAGACAGGTTTTTCTAATAATTTGTCAAAATAACTGAAAAAAAGAGGGTCATAATTGTCTTTTCCTTAGCGCTTATTTAGAGTGTTGTATTGGTGCATGAATCATGTGTATTAAAATGAATGATATGTCAAATTACTTGCTTTATTATATTTGGACATGACTGGGAGAAAAGTCTAACCCGGTACTAAGACCACCCCACTATTAAGACCAATTTTAATAAGTCTCACTGGTGGTCGTAACAGCAGTTTCACTGTATATACACAAGGGTTTATAAAAGACTAAGTAATATAGTAGAGGCCAAATAAGACAAATAATATAGCTCATAAGAATTATTTACAGAAAACAGCCAAGCTAAAATAACACACCCAAAAACCTCCACTGTTGCATCTTTTGTATGTATGTAGGATTTGGGAAAAATCCCATTCTGTGTTTTGTCTCGAGTGACATAGCCACGATACCATTCTGTTACAATGAAAAAAAAGAAGACATGAAACAAACATGTTTATTTAAATTACTAAATTCTTTTATCATGTATAAAGATTTACACATTTTTTTAAATATCTTAATGATAATACAAAAATATTAAATACAAAAAATGTGTACATATGATTATGAATAATTAACGTTTGAAATACAAACAAGATTTTTTGTTTTGCTTCACCATTTTAAAATATCTATCTATTTTATGTTAAAACAAAGTAAATCTATGTGATTATAATGATACTAATGGTAAACTATACAAAAAACAAAAACAAACCATCAGTTTCTTCCAAAATAACAACAGTGTCACCAATGTCGAGACTGAGGCGATGAGGACCATTTTCTCGGTAGTTGTAAATAGCTGCAAAGTGCAATAAAACATAGTAAAATAAACAATTAAATAAAACTGACAATTAATATTTACAGTATAATAAATTACTGTAGTGTTGGGCCATTTCATGGCATCTGTTTCGTGTCGGACAGGACATTTACATGTTTTTTTCCATCATAGAAATTAGTCTGGGCAATTATCAAAAAGTTTGAACTGGTCAGAGGCAAGTATTATAGAACCATTTTATAGGGTAAAAAATTTAAATCTTTGGATTTCCTTTTCAAAATGAGGTCAGAAAGTTTATGTTGGACAGGACAAAAAGTGAAGTGGTTTTTTTTTTGGCATGTTGGAAAAGTGAAAAGTTCCTTCCAACCACATGGTATTCATAAAATTAAGACAAGTAATTTTGTTTCCCTACATCAAAAGAAATTTTGGTTTCTTAACTCAAGTATAGCTGAAGGGGGTGTCAAAAGTTCCCACTCGACCAGCATGTTGGACATGACACTTTTTTATTTGGGGTAAAAATTACTAAAAACACACATTATTAGTGGGCCATTCCATGGTATTATTTTGTTGCATATGGGACATTTTGCAGACTTTGTAGTTGTCTTATAACTTTTAAGGTTTTCCATTTATAACCACTTCTTCTCTTGTAAAGGGAGAAGAGTGACCCTATAAAAATGTGTGACTGAGGTATTTTTACATGGTTATAAGCAAAAAAATAATTTATTGTAATTTAAGTATTATAGTAAAATGCAAATTAGCAGCGTTGCGGATGGGACACCCACAGGTATTGCGAATGGGACATGCAATTAGTGAAGAAAAAAGCTGACCAATCTCTATTATTGATTGTTGGTTTTAATATGTAAACCTTGTTATACATATACTGAATCTTTTAAAGTGATTTTTAAATCTCTTCATGACATTTAAAAGAATGTATGATTGTGTTCTGATATAAAAACACAAATGATTCATGAAAAACATTTTATTTTCCAAATTTCTCACATTATAAAAATAATATTTCAATGTTCATAATATGACAACTAAGATGTTTTTCAATGTTCATATATATGTATACAAATTTCTTGCAAATGGGAAATCTACAAGTGCCGCAAACTGGAGAATTTTGTCCACTTTTCTTTTAATTTGTAATAAGTGGGTTTTTTAATGTTTGAGAATGCCACAACACCTAAATTTTACATCAAACATTGTCATTGTCACTTTGTGTTATAAACATGTTAAATGTAATACAAACATTTGTTTTCAATATAAACATAAACTTAAGTTCATGAGCAGTAGTATCTTTTGCTTGTGCACATGGCCATCGTCTGTTTTGTCTTAGATGAAACCTTTTTTTCCAGGACACATTTGGGAGATGTCATCCCTCTCATAGAAATGATGCTCTTCTTTCAGGAAGCTCTTCAGATATTCTGTCACACCTCTTCTTTCGATCATTTAGATCTATCTGCCTCTTTGCGGAAAATGTCCCCAAGACTTCTTCTACTGCTTGTCTCTTGTTTGGTGTTAATGTCGGCACAATCTTAAAAAGTACTGAAGCCTAATGATGTGGAGACTTTGTCAGACTTTGCTTTACTCCCAGATACTCCTTTGCTCAAGCTTGCACTGGAGTTGATAGAAACCATATATGACTCATGAGGTATGTTTGTAACACCCAAAAATAAACATATTTCGTACTTATATTTTTGGAATAATTTACTTATTAATATGTGTGACGGACGTGACATCACGGGGTGCTGACCTAGAACTTGTGTCTGTATCATAAAGCGATGATATTGAAATGGATGATGAACCAACAGCATTAGGAGACGTACAAATAGTACCCCTTCAAGTACAGTCCTTAGTCTGTTATCTCTATGACAATTTCCCTTGGACTGGATTGGTGGAGGAAATCTCAGATGAGTTTGGTGACTATAAGATTAATTTTATGCATCCACCTGGACCATGGGGACAATTTCATTGGCCACTAGGAAAGGATGAGTGTTGGATACCGAAGGTTGACATTCTCTGCAGTCTTGACACACCATCACTAACATCATCCTCATCAAGGAATTACTGCATTAAGCAAATTGATTTTATGAGGATTTCACAGGTCTGCCAAAGCTGGGAAATTGACTTGGACTAAGGACAAGAACCTTGTGAAACAAAACAAGCAACAGGTTGGCTGTACTGCATGTTAGTACATGTAATGGATCCACTATAATCAACTGATACTGCGCTGTAGGCGCAGGTATGCCTAGTTTGACTTTATTTTACTGGCTAATAAGAAATATTATATATTCAATTCTTTAACACAACATGTTGGGCTAAATTTTTAAGGCGAGTTAATTTCAAGGTAACCTGTCCCTCATGGCCAAATTCAAGGCCGCTACTATTTATCGTACTCATATGCATTTTTGGAATCCTTGTGGGATTACCTTTCTAGAAATATCTATTTCATCAAGATTGACCAATTGGTTACTGAGATATGGTCATTTGAATATTGGCAGTGACACCCGTTGTTAGTATTTGGGTGGGGCATATCTTGGAAACCGCTGGTCCGATTTCTCTTTCAGCAAAATCGAAGAGGGTGAGATGACATTTTTCTATTTTTTGTAGGGAATCCTGGATCAAAAATTCATAAGTCAAACTTTGCAGAAAAACTGAAGAAGCATACCTGGAATTTTATAAACCTTCTATAGTTGTTAATAGTTTCAAAACAAGTGGTATTTATCCTGTTGATGGTACAAAGATTGCAAATGATGAATTGAAACCTGGCTTGACATACATGCAAAGACAAGACCCAAAAATTCCAAAAGAAGATGGAACAACAAGAAGAAATGGAGAAAGCCAGAGGTGCACTTGAGGTCTTTGAAAGTGTGCTGTCAACTCCTGTTAGAGATAAATACAAGAAATGCACACAAGAAAATTATGATGGGTTAGATAAATCTCCTGGATTTGAAACTTATGTTAAACTTTCCCTAAAAGCAAATAGCATACAATCTGAAAGAAAACGCACTGATGTCTCTGATGTTGATAAAAATGCAACTGTAATGAATTATCATTGTCGTCTAGACATTCTCGCAGATGCAGCTACATGTATTTCCATGAATACTAACAAAATTTCCAATTCTCCAAGAGCCATGGACAGAATTTCACCTGTGATTGAATATGCAATTTGTTTGCCTAAATGTGAAAAACACAATCCAGTCAAAAAGAATAAATGGCAATCAAGCTTTGCCTGATAATCTTACTTGTAAGGAAAGCATTTGCAAAATGGCTTTAAAAGATATTGAGAAAAAAAAAAAAAATTGCTAACTGAGAAATTAAAACAAAAGACAAATATAATGCTCTGAAAGTGAAAAGAAACAAAAAGCCTAATTCAAAAAAAAGAAAATGTGATGATGCTGTATGTATGAGGTGTGACATAACATGGGAGGAAGATCAAGACAACATCATTGGTTTCAGTGTAGCATTTGTGAGGGATGGATCCACGAAAATTGCATTCCATTTGGAATTAATACATTATTTCTGCAAGATGAAAATATTGATTTCTTTTGCAGTAAATGCAATTGACAATAACCTGTAAAAAAAAAGAAAAAAAACAAAAAAAACATTACATTTCATTTAATGATATTATCCTTGCCTCAAAATATTTTCAATGGATTTATTATTTTATTAACATCAGTGGCCTTAGTAAAAATGTTTGTATAGGGAATGGTTTGTTGATAAGGGAAGGTGCAAAGAGCTTTCAGTAGATTACTGAAATACTGTTTGACATGTTGAGGACAAACTGTCACATTTCATCAAGTTTTCAAAAAACATGAATGAGCTGAAAAATAAATGAACATTAAAAAAGACACTAATTGTGATAGAAAATATTGTTCGTTAATCTGTTATTTTAAGGGAAAAACATTTTCTTTTACAAACTTATTAAAGTCATTTGGTTGTAATGACTAGTAGTAACCAATAAAGTGGTTATTATAAATAATTTAACTAATAGTTATTGGTTATTATTTAATAGCATATATATTTTTCATTTACAATAACACAGGGTTTTACGTTCAAGGAACGCGATCACGCTCGCGCCCGCCTACATACATAGATTTCGACCAAGGAGCGCGAATAATCGCACTCGAAAACATTTGCTAAATATGGCACTCCATATAATTTTTGAGCCGTGTGAAACTGATCTGTTGAATTTTTCGATGCCTTGAAGTATTTCAATGCACCGCATGTGCTGATTGGATGTTACTGCCAATCTCATCTTCCTTGGCCAATGGGAATGAAGCTTTAATTTTTCAGCATGGCATGGACACTTGTGACATTAGTAATTAGCAACTAACGTTTGCGTTTGATTTACATGACAATGGCGACCAAAACCGTGAAAGTATCTACATTTCTAGTGTGGCCGCTCGGTGATTATTTTGGTTTTGAGACCACAACTATAAATAACACGGCTTACATAAAAAAGGTCTGGTGCAAAACGTGTGCTCGGCACAACAAAGCCACGTTTCATCCATGAAATCAAGGGGTAAATGTAAGGGTGCGAGCAAAGCAGCACTCAGAAACTTTATGAAGGGAACCGGATTCATTTCGAAAAAAACACAACAAACAAAACACAGGGCCATACTTAGAATGGTGATTACTGTCAGGCGTGGTTCCAGCAAATGTGAAAGGGGGGGGTACAACTATGGAGGGCGACTGGTATAATTTTATAAATGGTTTTTTTTTTGTTTAACAACACCACTAGAGCACATTGATTTATTAATCATATGTTATTTAACGGCAAAGATTAGGTACTTTTTGACATGTCTTAATGTCAGAGACAGCCTCTGACTGGTTTTGAAACACTGTCTTCAGTTTGATATTCCAATTTTATACCACAGCCCAAATATACCAATTAGTAATTTTTATATAAACATTGGGATATTTTTTTTTTATTAATAAAAATATAATTAAAATATGCAAATTTACAAATATTTTCAACACATTTTGGGGGGTTTGAGGGGTAAAATGGTTTTCAAATAAGATATGTGTGCTTGTACACAAGCAAATAAAACACATTTGAAAGAAGTGCATTCTCTACACCATACAACTCAAAAGAATCCACATAATTATGGTGAGATGATGCACACCTAACCACCAGGTTATAGCTTTTGATATAAATCTAGTAACAATCCAATTACGGATTCCGTGGCGCAGTGGTTAAGCTATCGGACTCGAGGCTGGTAGGTACTGAGATCAAATCTCAGTCGAGGCATGGGA
>JAULBS010149758.1:0-12215 GCA_032355785.1 Symmetromphalus regularis
TATATAGATATATAGATATATATATATATATATATATATATATTTCTCAGGGGTTGAAATTCAATTTGTGTTACCTTTGGTTTAGTAAGAAAAATTGGGGCACCAAGGCAAGTTGGAAAGGTTTCCCATCTTCTACCAATTACTGAATTAGAGGCATGAGTTCCTTCAAAATACAGCTGACAAAAACCCTGAACAGACATTTCAAAATTGTTTCAAAACCAAATTATTTTTATGAATCAGATCTCACTTGTCAACCTGTAAGTGTAAGCAAAAAGGAAACAAGTTGTGGGATTTAGAAATAGGATATTTAAAAAAAAAAATATATATATACATGTATATGTATTACAAAATACATAAAATAAAATAAAACATTTTTACTATCAAATAGATGTAGGCTACTACACAAAAAAACATATTTTACTATTTCATTAATTGTAAAATTAATTAAACATAAATATTTGATAATAACTGTTTTAACCATGAACTATAAAATGTGTATAATATTTTTTTAAATCATTCTTTCACATATAAATAACTTTATAACATAACCAATCAGGAAAAGGCATGCACAATACAGTTACAATTAAATTGTGTTAGTTGTTTGGGTGGTTTTTTTTATGGATTGTAACTAATGCTTGCCTGCTCACCCCAAGTGAGTAAATATTGCTGGGGATGGGTAAACTTTAAAACGACTAGTCTCTTGGGCAAGTAACTTGTTTATTTCAATTTTTTTTAAATTTCAACTTTCATTAAATGTTATTATCAGTGTAAATTAAATGATCAAAGATACATGCATAATAAATACTACTGTATTTATTCGGCTATAAGGCGATGTTGCCTATAAGATGATGTTGCCTATAAGACAGGGAATGTTTTTGGAGTATTCTTGGAGAGTTTTTGCTTCCACTCACTTGTAAGAAGGGGTGAAATTTTCAAGAATTCTTGTGCATGTTGCATGGATAGCCACATTATTGAGTGTTATTGAACAGAAAATTACCCACAAACCTTTGTTTCAGGCAATATTTTTATCATTTATATCCAATATTTATCCATATGTTTAGTGGTGCACCATTTTGAGTGCACAGAGTAATTAAGTTATGGTAGACAACTCTAGACAATCAGAAATCGGCCATTTTCTGACCAGCTATTGTAATTGGAGATTGCCGAAAATAGCATTTTGACTTTAACAGTAAATCTTGCTTATAAGATGGGTTGGATTTTTAAGGCTCGTTCTGGAAGTAAAAAAGACCACTTTATAACCAAATAAATAAGGTACCTATGTTACATACGATCCTTGAACAACTTTTTAGCAAATGTCTGGCTTTTCAGAATGAGCCATAACTGTTAATGGGGTTTCTGTGGGGACTAGTAATTTTTTTATTTAGTCTGCTAGTCTCACAGGTGAGAGCAATTATTTTCAAATTTCTACCACTGTTTATCCATCAATATACATTCATAAGAAGTTGAGAATTTATCAAATTTCAACAATCATCAAATTGTCATTAGGCAAACCAAAGCAATAGAATCGGGAATAGACGATGGACAGAAACAAATGGAATTACCTGACAGTTACTTGTTATTTACTAAGTGTCAGTCAGACAAAATGATTAACAGCTTCTATTATGTGGTACATCATCTTAGATGACAAGACTGAATTGCAAAGCATCAGTACATTAATCTGAAATTATCTGACAAGTTTCAACAGGCTTAGAAAAATAGACAATGTACATATAGTCTTTTATATAAATCAAAACATTTAAAATAAGTTCATAATAAATAAATTATAACATTTTTACTGGTGAGCTAAAATTTTATTTCTGAAAATGATAATTAAAACAAATGGTTCAGTTCTAAAAAGACTGCTGAATGGGAATGTACATGTATATCTGGTAATTAATTCACGACTGTCTAACTTTTAAAGTAGAAGTTAAAATAGTGCACTGAGCTATTGACACTATATGCTCATGAAATATATATAACTATCAAAACTGAAATTGACTCAAGGCTGATATGAACTTCACCAATAAGGTTTGGACATCTTGCTCCAGGCATACATAGCCTTAAACAGTGCTTTTTCAAGATATATCTTTCATATGAAAGCCAAGATATCAAATAAAATAAATACTCTCCATTGCCCATTGTGTTGATAATGGATGCCCTTGCAGTATGGAGAAGAAAAGCAGGGAGTTTCAGCCAGTCCAGCCTCTTATAACGACAGCCATGGGGAAGGAAATAATGAATGCAAGCCTAACGGATAATGAAGATATCGTAAATAGCATGAACCCAATGTTAGCTGTGGATTTGAAGGTATCTAAAATTAGTTGAGGTCAATTGAAGATTATGTAGGTATTAACAAACAAATCACTGCCATATGATGTTGTGTTGCTGATTATGTTAAATCTAAGTACATTTAAATCTAATCACAATGGAGATACATACAATTCAACTCACGGTATGTAAAATAAAGCATTAAATGGCAAATGCCAATCCTTTGTTATCATTTTAGAATGATTTGAACAAGGTGCCCCTCAGTAGGTCTTAAACATAAAACTATAAAATTAATATCTTTTCTATAAGAATTATTTTGGAACCATTTGAACATTTCCCAACATAAATCTTTCCTCCCAAAAGTAATGCTGCTCTTCCAAGATTCAACCAAAATCAACCAAATACCTGCATTTCTCTTCTAGTTTTTTTATATATGTTTGTACATGCATATATTGTACTTCAACATACATGTAAATACAGATATGTAAATACAGCTAAATACAGGTTTGCCAATGTTTTGCATCTTAACAGGAGAGATAATTATAAAATGAAACTCGAATTATAGATTTAAGATTAATACTGTGTGTAACTGAACACCGAGTGGCTAATTAACTTTTCTGCAATGAGTATCATGATAATTCATTTTCCTTCTGCTCTTTGTGAGTAATTCTACACTAATTGTGTGTGGAGAAGGAATAGGGACAGTACTAGGGATTGGAAAATTAAGTGAGTAGAAATTGCTTCGGCTTAAAATTGTTATAACAGTTCCACATTAAAGTCATTCTTGTTTTAAATTTAAAAGATGTGGAACAGAAAATGACACAACATGTGCTGTAATTTAGTTGAGATGTTTGTAGACACTGTGAAAGAGCTTATCTGGATTAACATCTGAACATGAGCTATAAATAGCACACATCATTGATGACATTAATGACCTTGCCAGATGGCAGCAAGTGTAAACAGACTGAGAGAACACTACTGTATAGAAGTATTATCATTCAGTTTTCTACCTGAAACAGTCTGCCCTCATGTTCTGGTTGGAGGTGTTCCAGGTAGTCACTATATACAATTAAAATTGATTGAATGGTCATCTGTATGTAATAGCTACATGTATCCGTCTATAAAAGCTATTTTAAACATGTTCCTTCATTGTAAAATTTCATATATTTAAAATAAAAGTTAAGTTTGTTTTATTTAACGACACCTCTAGAGCACATTGATTTCTATCTTATCATCTGCTATTGGACGTGAATCATATGGTCATTAGGACATAATTATTTAGATGAAACCTGCTGTTGCCACATAGGCTACTCTTTCCAATAAGCAGCAAGGTGTCCTTTATATCACCATTCTAGACAGGACAGCACATACCACAGCCGTTGATGAATTTTTTCATATATTTGAACTTGTGCATAAACATTATCTGTTCATAATAACCACATTTAGTTATTACATGTAAGGCTATATACAGGTTTGACTGTATGTACGTATGTGTCTATATATGCACATATACATGTATATACACATTAAAAGGTGCAATGTATTAAAGTACTATAGAATGTGCACTCTAGGAGTGCACTAATGGAATGTATTTTAAACATCCAAGATCTCATTTGTTTTAATGCAATCTGAAGGCACAAACAGAAGGCCATCCACTGGACTGGGGGTTATATTTTTAACTTATCTGTCAGAACTTTAACTCACCTTTCTGTACTACTACTAGCTGGTACTCTCTGCATCCCTGCATATACACTGATAATAAATTCATCTAGACAAGTATTTACAGTTTTGCAGAATAACTGCACTTTTAACACATAATACAACAAATATAACTTCAAGCAGTTTTCTGTGGCAACAATCACAAATAATCAGTACCGTTGCAACCTTGAGCTGCTGATCAAACAATTAATTTGTCATATCCATTAAATTAAAGAACAGAAACGTAATACCGTACCAGGTTAATGTTTGGATATGTATTATCTAACACCCTACTAAAACAGATGAGATAAAAAATAATAATAAAAGAAATATATAACATGTTTTAGACATTTAAATTGTGTCCATGGTTTGCATATTAAAATCTTTCAAAAACAGCATGGCTTATCTCCCTTTTTTCGTGCTTATCTGTGACGTTAGAGGCACTAATGATATCTGCATCTGAAACTGAGAGTGTGACTTCAACAATTCATTCTCTGTACCCATATACATGTAGCTATCAGCATATTTTTTAAAAGCAAGATTGACTACTGGGAGGTTCCCAAAGTGTTATCGACACTGTAGTACAGCCGTACATATATAAGCCAATACCAATACTCAGGAATACCTTCGAAATCAACAACAGTTCAGACTATATAGTAGATGTGTAGTTTGAAAACCACAAAGCAACAGATTGATGAACATAAACTCTTGTTAATACAATAAAGAGCATAGCTTGATGTTTGATTATTAATTATCCACTCTTGTATGTTATAACAATAAGAGCTTACAGGATTGTAATCCAGGTGTTTTAATATATATTTATTAAAATGTATGTTAACAAACTGAAGAACAAACGGCATGCGAAGGCTTATTTTCTGCTTGATTAATCAGTTTCTGTTCATTGACTTTTTGCTCTTTTATGGCAGAAAGAGTCATAGATTAAAAACAAATATGTAATTATAATTTTTTTACAAAAATAACTGGGAGTAGGGTGGGTGGGTCCATTTTTTGGTGCTATGGCTGCAATCAGGATAGAGCAACAGAGGCTTCTTCCTACTGAATATCATGTGTCACATGTAGTACATGATCACTTTACTGCACTAGACAAACAGAGGAAGCATGTTATGTTATTATAGTCGCTTGTAGAAAAAATCTAATTCCTGAATGTTTGTGTGAAAATATACGCATCAATAATAATAATAGCAATGGTAAATATTAGTTGGTAGGTGTTTTGTTTTGTATTTAAGTTTATTTTTAAGAATGCCTTGTTTGTTTGTTACAGAAAAATTACCATGTCATTCATTTCACTCATCTGAGTCTGATTGCTTGCTTATCCTTTGAAATTATTTTAGGGTATATTTGCTATTGATTAACATCTGCGTACGTACATCCTGACACACAATACCTAGTTAGAACCATTATGTTTGATGTTTTGGAATAGTTGTCAAACTCGTAATGCCAGTAATATCAGCAAAGCTTTGCATGGGAAAATTTGGCAACTGCTGAATGTGCAAGTAATAACATTTTGATACCTTTTTTATTTTCCTTTTAAAACATAATTAAATGATTTTATTCAACCAAATTATTGAATGAATTAATTCATAATACTACATTCAATATAACAGATGTGAAATTGGTTATTTTTCCTTAATCTTTAAGAATTCTCATTGAGTAAAAGACTGCATGTGCTATTCTAATTTCTCTTTCAAACAACAAATCTCTTAAGTTATTTCTTATCAACGGTGCAGCCTTGTAAATTAGATGTTGTTTTTATTAGTAACTGAAAACTGAAACTGAGCTGTTAATGTTCAGTTTAAAGACTCAATACTATTAAATTTACTTTATAACTTTGTTTTCTTTTTCGTTTGCATCATTTCACAGAAAGATTTAATTCATGTCATTAAGGAGCGAAAAATTGCATGAAATTAGTTTCTAACCTACTGCCTTCAACAGCTAACAAGAAAATATTATTGAGAGAAATTAACACAGAATTCTATTTTAGAATTTGACACCTTCCTGTAAGGTGTGAAATTTCACATGTAGCTTTCATGTTAATGCTTGAAAACCCATTACATTGTATAATGACATTACAGCCAAGCTGAACAGTAAATTCTTAACGTGCAAACTTAATTGAATGATAATCAGTGGTGCTGTCATCAGGCAAATTGTTTTTTTTATTTCTTGGGTTATTAGATTATGGATTTTTAAAGCAACATCCTCAAACCTGAGGATAAAATAAAAATAAAATTGTTTGTTCTAAAATATGTTTGTTTGGTCAGAAAAATTTATTAAAAATGGGTCAAACAGTTTTCGTGCATTTCTACCAAAATGCATGTTGGCAGGTTCATAAAGTATGAAAATAAGTTCAAAACAAACCAACAATGACAAAGAAATTTATAAAATATGCTTGTTTAGACAATGCCAGATTACAGTTAGGTTATACAGCAGAATACTAGGATTTCTTCTGACTTAGGATAATCTGGTTACCAGAATTATGAATAAAGATATAAAAATATAACAAAGAACTTCAATAATTCAACATAAAAATTCATGATTCTATTTAAATTACTCTTTAAATAGCACAGATTCAGTCCGTAACATGTGCTGTAATTACAGTCAACTAAACAATAAAGACAAATTCATATTTTTTAATTATTAAATTCCTCCAAACAGTCAGTATCTGATTATTACACCGGTATTATATTATTCATTAATCTATTGTTTTCTATTACTTGTTTCAGTTGTGGGAACAAATGCCACAAGCAAAACAGAAGATCAATACCGATTCATTGAATGGATGCATACCACAGAAGGTCAGATGTCACATCTGCCTTGTACAATCCTCTTTTAATATAATACATTAATACTGCTTTGTTGGCTTTAGTGTGTATTGTCATGGTAACAATCCTTGATTAATGCACATAGCCAATATAATTTATATATTTATAAGTAATGAGCATTATTTGTTGGTTTTACTATGTTTGTGTGCGTTTAAATTTGAGAATCAATGCATCCATAATGAAGCTCAATAACAGAGCTTGGCTGAGGTTATGGTGTGATGGTTTGAGGACTCGTTACAAGCTATTTTTGACAAATTTAGACAATGTACAACCACTTATAACAATACTAAACACCATCAAATTTTACATTTTCTAAAAATATAGTCTAGATAAGTTATTTTTTGTTAAGAATAGTATGTTGCCAGTACTATGCAGCAGAAGAAATAAAAATATAAAAAAGGGCTGAATTCTCATACCTAGCTATGGCAACACAATTTTTATAATGAAAACCTGGGTTAACCCTGGCCTATGAAACACACTGAAAACCTTAACCCAAACCTTTGGGTTAGTAGCTTCTTACAATCCTGGATTTATAGCAGGATACCAAATTCCATGCAAATAAACACAAATAAACACAAATAACCTACAGGTTACAGGGTTTAAGCTGTCATTTGCCAATTCGCTAAATACGAATGAAAATGGAATTTGGCGAATGTACTGGATTATGAAATCCCCAAACAGCTAATTCAAAAATTGCGTGTCACTTCGACTTGCCACTGTTTTGCCTTTCTACTTCTGTGTTACTTGTGTAATTCACCCCTTTAATTGGTCAGCGAACCATCTAAATAGTATTTGCTGTGTCTGCATATTTTTATGTGCTCATACACTGTTCATTCAGACCGCATCGGAAGAGTTCGAACTCGGTATCTTTATACTTATAGTCAGTTGAAATAACTCGGGCTTTTCCGTTACTTACGATTCATTCAGTACACTTCGGCTGATTTCGTTTCTGGCAATAACATAGCTCTGTGTTCCAGTCTTTGTGCAATATATTTGGCTAATTGAAACTGAATTTGGCTACAGAATTTCTGAACAAATTAGCCAAATTGCTAATGATTTTTACAGTCTGGCTTAAACCTTGCTTTAAACATTAGGTAACCTTTACATTTCCATAACCACACGATAACCCAGGTATGAGAAACTGACCCAAACTGCATACATAGAAGAATGCTAACTCATTAATATCAACCCCGGTTATACAACATGGTAAATAGATGGGTTGTGTGGCTAGTGCTTAGGACAATGTGCTTAAACATTAATTGAATACATAATACTTTAATGCCCGATTTCTCGTTGATGGTTTAACCTCAAGTCACAGTATAAACTCAGTTTGAGAAAGGATCGATCGCGCATTTCATTTCTTGTTGCGGATCAAATTTGAATCTTGGATCAAAATCCTCTTAAACCAAATTTGAAGTTAAACTTATGTGTATGTTCAACATACTGCGTGTTTTTAGATTACAGCATATAGATTTGAAGCATACCAGTGGCGGATCTTGGTGATATAAATAATATTTTAAAAATTATTATTATTATTATTATTTTAACGTTAAAGAATATTATTGGGACCCGCGGAATGGATTATCTGGATCCGCCACTGCACATAGAGACGAATAATGTCTGCTGCGGTTATGTTTTTCCAATGAAGGTGAACATAATTTGGAAATTGTTTTGTTATCAATTACAGCATATAAACAATAATATCAGTACCAATAATAACACTATTATTAGTAAATATACAACAATTATATATACATGTATATATAGATATATATATATATATACTAGTATTTGCAATTTTACATTCATGTAAACCTCTCATACATCTTTTTACTGTATATTATATACCTCATACAAAAAATTGCTCATATAACATTTTTGCTTGATTTAATTTCTTTCTTTTGTTATTGATGATTAATTAGTTAAAATATTGAAAGTTTGAAGGTTTATTAATGTATATTACCCCCTCCCACCCCCACCCCCAAAAATGACACTAGGTTAAATAATTTGTACAACGCCAAAATTGTTTAGGCGTTTCCTAAAAAATTAAATTGCCAAACGGAGGTAATTTCTCTTGAATTGTTTTGGGGTGTTAGGAGAGAGATAAAAAAAATAATTGGGAATATTTAAAGGGTATTCTATGCCTATAGCTACAATGGGTGTAATTCATTTCAAATCATAAAAGTGCATACGGTCAGAGGGTCGTATACATTTTTTTCATAATTCCTTCCACCGTTTACCATCTTCAGTAGTTGGTCTTTGTACAGCAGAGCCACCCCAAGTCCTGAACGTTTCCTGTCTCACAATGGTTATTGTCTCCCCCCTCCCCCTTCCTTTTAACTGTTTTGTTTTATGATTTCGGGTTCCTTTGTCTACATTGTAACATTGTTTTTAGTGGTTATTGTCCATACATGTTCTTTTCCCTGTTGCTTCTGCTATCAGGTTTTCTTCTTTTGTTTTCCTCTACAACATCAGTATGTTCACTAATAACAGTAAGTATCTATCATTCATATGAGCATAATTGTTTGTACGGGATGTAATAACTGACAAAAACAAATAAATATGAAAATATGAAGGGGTACATGAACTGTTTGCTTCATGGAACAGCCTGGTTCAGCTGAGAGAGATAATGGTTTCGCACGTGAAATAGGATCTGAAATGACCCATGGTTTATTATGATCTAGGTTTACTTGATCTTGACTGAAGGTTTAAACCTAGCTGTTTTGAGTAGTCAATGAGAAATCGGCCCTAAATGAACATGATTATTATTATCTGTATCCATCAGGTATAGTACACAACTTAAATGTGTACCTCTGAGCCTTCATGGTCCAATGGATGACTCCCAATAGCTGATGTTTATTTTTTGTGCTGGGGGGTCGTTAAACTAACAAACAAACAAATCATGGTCCAATAGACAAAAACTGGACTGTTAAGCAGAAGGTACTGTAATTTTTCATGTATAGAATGCATATCAACAGGACTGATAAATTTTATTAATGTCTTGTTTAGCTCCATTTTATAATGATAAAAAAAATACATCAAGCAGACTGTGGGAAAAAAACAGTAGTTAATTTATAAATCAATATTTGCATGGCAAACATGGCTTAAAATACATTCTGCACTTGTTGACCTAAAACCATTTTTAATACTTTGCCAAATAACCATCCTGTTCATTTCAATATAATAGGTATATTAAATGCAACACAAAATTAAATATGCAAGAAAAAACAAACATACAAAAATTTATTAAGTTTTTAACTGACAATACCAAAAATCTCATTTTCACAGATCCAATTCTCACAATTATCATATGAAGAAAATATTTTCATGGCATTTGAAATGTTACTACATTCAATAAGATTTAATAAAACTCGGTTATTGTTGCATACTGATCAAATTAATTTTAGGAATAAAACAACTTGAGAATCCAGTTTACGTACAATACATGTATGTCCGACTTGGTATAACCTTTGTTCCACTATGTTTTTATAATCAATAAAGGAAAACAAAGGACCATAGCTCAGTGTTAGGAGAATTTGTACAGCCTGCTAACACACACGACAGTTTTCATTCATGACGTATATTGATCATGATGTTTAATGCATCAGCCTCCACCAGTTCTCAAACAGACACATGCACATTCCAACAGAACAGCATCATGCACGTGTTTCTTCATCCATTTAATAAATAATAATAATATAACAGTGTGTGGTAATGCAAATGAGTGAAGTTAGGTTATGTTTCTTCATGACCATTACATATTAATTCTACATGATGTGGTTCAGCTAAAGGGTTACAGCATCAACTGACAGACTTGGTACTTGACTCTTGCTGCAGTAACACTAACAGCATCATAATGACATTACATATTCCCAGTGAGACAGAATTCTGACCTTGAGGAATCACATTCAGTGCCTGAATAAACTCCTACTTGAAGGGGCTTGTCTATTTGTAACAGACTGAATAGAGAACTGACATTGCTATCTGTAATAACCAACACACACTCAAATGAGTTTAAATTAGGTAATAAAGAAGTGTTGATGTCATGACATTGAAGTCTATATTTGATACTTGTAAAATAAAATTGCATTATCAAAGGGTATAAAAATTGTTTTTGAAAACTACAAAATAAAGAATAATAATAAAAGACTGATGTATTAAAAGAATAACAAAAGACTGATGTATTAAATTCTACCATAGCATCAAATGGAAAGATTTTTTTACCTCAAATCATCCATTTGTGATGACAACATTACTCATTTTTGTGCTTTTATCTTATTACAGTTAATATACATTACTCTAGGAGAGCGACTCTAATGTTAGGGCAGTCTGCTCTGGAAAGTAGGTTACTGCTGCCAACGATAAGGATAATCTTTCTAATTTATCTACAGTATGTGTGTACTTTCACGAAGACAATACACCACATAACATAGCCTTCAATATACCAGTCATATTACAGACAACAGAATGGGAAATTACACCTTTGAAGAGTGCTTTTAAAAACTTGCTACAGGTATGTCCATAATTTGGATATATGTATACACAAGAAAAGAACATTGATAATATAGATTGCATATTTAGTGTTTTACTATAAAACTAAATGTTAAATAACAGTGTACCCTTTACCACTGACATATATATACATATACACTCACACATATAGAACCTCTGAATATGGCATTAAATGGTTTGGGTTACTTTCTCCAAATTTTAGATCTAGACATAAACTTTTGTTCTTTTTATGTGTGTACAGATATACAGGTAGATATTATTTAATCTCTGACAGACTTAAAGGGTCAGTTTTTCTAATTTTTAGATCAACATAAACCTTTGTTCACTTTATACATGAATACCAGAACAATTTATTTTGTCTATTACAGACCAATTTATTTCTTAAACATAAATGTACAGCTAGGAAGTACCTAAACAGACTCGAAATACAACATTCAAGAAACCATTCTACCAGAAACAAAACAACTGTTTGCCATATGAGTCCACTTACATCTAATAAAAACTGCTGTTGATCTTTAAAGCCTGATATTTATAACTTGAGACTAATTGTAAAATGTACGAAATTATTCTTTAGTCAGAACGTCTAGTTCAGAATAATGAATATATGTAATGGAAACAGTGTGAATCAACAAATGATACAGTTTGCTCCGATGATGATTACATTTTGATAGTTCCAAAAATAAATAATAGCAACAAAAAAATAACAGATGAGGATTACAAATTCTGCTATCTGATACATTCCAAACATCTAATTTTTGTATTTAACTGGATAATAGTCATGAAGATCTATTAGGTACATGATCAAAAATTTGAAAGTTACGGGATTTCAGTTTTGTTAACATCAATTAAAAGGTCTTAAAATGAATATTAATATGGTACCAAATTCATCTTTGTGTG